>BQKZ01001761.1:45385-75145 GCA_036244855.1 Temnopleurus reevesii
AATCATAATTAGGCATCGACAGTGATTGTTAATAGTCTAAGGTTTCTTTCTATCATCTAAAACGGGAGTAAGAGAAATTTGGAGATGATTGGTGTAATAGGTAGAGAGAAATACGCAGCCAAACAAACATCAAACAAATTTACACACAAGATTAGGCGAATTATATAGTAGGATACCAGCCTGTGAATCGATAGATCGATGAATAAAATAACGAATAATCAATGCTAATCAACTTGTAAAGATGTTTATTACAATGACTAGTAACAGTCTAAAAATTTCACCTGAAAAAAGCTTATTTATTCATTATTTCACTCTTTAATTAATCTTTTCTTCCTGCTCTTGCATCAATTTTATCCATTCAAAACCACATTTTAATGGTGACACTACAGTAAGTCAATTACAAATTTTGCAGTTTTTATTCTCATACCTTTGTTGATTTCATAGGGAATTGCCCAGCCGTGAATAAACATCTGTAAATAAATGAGGTGTCATTCTTTAGATAATAAGATACTCTTTTAAGTGATATGACTCGATATGGAAATTTCCTATACTTTTGCTATGTGTCCGTAAACTTGAATTTCCAAACTTTTTTTGATGAGTTTATATTGTATGACAATGCTTCAGAGAGAGAGTTAAAACTTTCGACTGGCTTGAATGTTATGAAATAAAGCTCGTTCGTCGATGTAATTAAAAAAATGCCATATGATTATTAGGAATATAGGTATAATTATAGGATATGCAGTAAATACCTCTGATAAAGGTCTTTTTTTCAATTCAAAATAACATTTATTTTTTCCTTCAACAAAACAAATTTCTGTATACATCAATACAATATTTAAAATAGAAAATCAAATGTCAATAATATACAGAAATAGCATAAACAAAATACAAACAAATTAAAGGTCTCTAAGCGCTATACAATTAATGCAGCATTTTACCCTGACTTAAGTACATGTTAGGCGCTTATGCATTTCAAGAAATATATTCCTACCAGGTACCTATTCACCTCATCTGGGTTGAATTTCTTGCTGAAGGAAATTGACACCATGGTGGGGATTCGAACCTACGACCCTCTGGTTGGAAGGCGAGAGTCAGAACCACTATACCACGACGCCTCCAATGAGACTTTCGACTGGCTTGACTCTGATGAAATGAATCTTATAAGTCTGTATAATTAAGAAATATTATATGATTATTAAGAATATGGGTTTGGTTAGATTGCAGATGACATCTTTTAGTCGTGACACTCTGGGATGGCTCTACTGAAGGGCTAGTCTAGTTGAGGACTCTGTGATCTGATTGCACATACCTCTGCATATTCTCTGACACTAAACACACAGGGACTGCATAACACCCAACTACAGAGTCCTTGCATAACCCTCTGATCACGATCAGCGGGGTATAAGCATGATCAGAGGGTTATGTATAAGGACTCTGTGGTTGAGTGATATGCATGCAGTCCCTATGTGTCCCTGTGTTTTCAATGTTGCTACCTCTTGAAGGGTCCTATGTGTTACAAGTTTTAAACTTTTTAGAAGTCACCCTTTGTCTATTGTTATCAAAATGTAAACAATTTATTGAACATGTTTTTACATTGTAAACACCATCATTTTATTTGACTTTTTATGATTGATAATGGAAATAAAGTCGAACTGAACTGAACTGCAGAGGTGGGTGCTATCAGAACACAGAGTCCTCAACTGTACTACTGGCGGCCATATTGACATATGAGAGGTGTGTACATACACTGATACAGACTTGTCAAATACGTCAAACAGGGTTACTGTACTGACAAGGTCATTGTTACCCCCAAACTGGCTACCTCAACTTCAAATATTGATCACAAACTAATGTTTTATGTGCCATGACTTGCTATTTTTTCCAAAAGAATAACGTGGTGTATAGAGTAGTTATTTCCAAGGTAATTGTTGTGACCCAGTAACCTCAACTGAAAATATATTTCGGAAATTGATTGTGCTCCATCGCTCGTTATTTTCTCGAAATAGATAATTAATTGATAATAGAATATGCATGCCGAGGCAATTCCACATGGAAAAAATCCAGAATATTTTCTAATCTGTTCTAACTTCTAAGTATATTATTGATAATTTGCTTGGAATCTGTGAAGTATATAACATTGTTTTAATAAAATCTGTCTTCTGAAATATGTTAGATATAGCAGGGAATTAATTGTTCCCTGGATATAGTTAAAGGGGAACTTCGCCCAAACATTGATGTGCGCTCAGTGGATGAAGAAAAATACAATGGTCAATCTGTGAAAATTTGAGCAAAATCCGACAATCCATTCAAAAGTTATGAATTTTTACAGTTTTGATTTACATCCCTCATGGGCTCCTCAAATTGGCAACCTACAGGGACAAAATGGCTGCCAACATGGAGAATTCTCCATTCACTTTGTACACAGAATTTCACATTCTATTCTTTTTATAGAAAAGTAGACAACATTGTACTTTTCTATTCAAGTATGATATGGACATTTTGATTCTGCATGCATTTCGGAATGAATTTTGTTGATTTATGATCTACATTTCTAGAAAAAGAAGAAAATGTGAAATTCTGTGTACAAAGTGAATGGTGAGTTCTCCATGTTGGCAGCCATTATGTGACTGTACGTTGCCAATTTAAGGATCCCATCAGGGGATTAAATCAAAGCGTTGAAAATTCATAACTTTTGAATGGATAGTTGGAATTTGCTTAAAATTTTCACAGTTTGATCATTGTATTTTTCTTCATCCACTGAGAGTGCATCAATGTCTGGGTGAAGTTCCCCCTTAAACTTTGAGGCGGCGTGGTGTAGTGGTTCTGACTTTATCCATGTCAGAGGGGGGATATCATTCTCAAAATATGGGTGCTGAAAGTAACGGGATTCCGTTTTTTTTCCTGTTTTGACTTGTACTTGTAGATGAGTATGGTCGAAGTTTGCTCTTTCGCCATTAAAGTTGGCCAAACTTTGACCAACTGTTGGGTGGGCAGTAAGTTGCACAGTGTTGGGTAAACTTTTCTCGCCCAACTTTTTAAAGAGTGTATCTGCTTCAATTTCGTATCGATGATATTATGCATGGGACAACAGTTAATGGGATCGTCAGGCGGACGTATTCCACGGCAGGATATACTCCCCTGCTACACAGGCAATACTGTATAAAGTATATGGCGACAATTATGAAAGCCAGTAAAGTTTTGGTAAAAGTGAATATTTTTGTCCTCAAATGTTGTCTTTAAATGAAAAATGGATGAGTGCCATTGGGTAAAGCTACAACCTAAAATGTGCATAAGATCTCCGGCCCCCCATACTGGACCAATATTTTCTTTCTTGATAAAGGACACCTTCTCATGCACAGAATTTGATGAAAATTTCAGAATTTAACTTTTGTGTCTATCTTTCCATTATTGTTTTGTCAAATCTTAGACATAACCAAAAGCTGATTTAGCAGGTGGAGTGTTCTTTATTCTAGATAGTTGGCCCAAACTGGATTCATCTGACCCAGTACACTTCGAGAAAACTTCGAGATGTATTCGATTTAACACTGATAATTCAACATCTTTCATTCCATTGTCCTTTGGTTGAATTTGATGTGTTTACATTATTCCGGACAAACATCTATTAAACTTTATCTACAATTTAAGTCAATACAAGTAACCTTCGAATTGATATTGACCCGCACTTAAATTTGAAATGTTTACATTACTTCGGACAAACACATTCTCTTAAAGCTCAAGTAAAGATTCGTTTTTGTCCCTGAAATTCTGTCTTCAAATCTAAATGAAATGAAATGTAGTATAATGAACATATTGCATAAAAAATTGTGTGAAAATGAATGAGTTTGGTAAAGCTATAACCTAAAATGTGCAAAACGATGTTCTTGATAAAGAACACCTATTTTATACACAGAAATTGATGAAAAATTCAGAGATAGCCAAGCATAATTAATGCCCGATAACAAATCAAATAAAAAGGCGCTTATTATGATTTCACGGTCAAAGAAACTCGATTCATATAAAAAACAAACACGCTAATCTGTGTAAAATATATATGTCATGATAAACGTCCCGTACAGTTCTTAATTTTTACCAAAAATATGTTCGGGCTTTAACCTCTATCTACCATGCAATTTGATGGAATACAATAGCCTTCAAATTGGTAATGACCATTCTACTTGTATTATTTACATTATTTAGGATAAACATCTTAAAGCATGATATAAACTATTTCCGTATAATAAAGTGGGTCACGGGACAATATATCCTTACGCCGTGTATTGAATTGTGCGGACACAGCAATCACAAGCCGGTTCCGATTTGAATAGCATTACAAAAGAGCATTGAACTGGCATTTGACTTCATTCTAAGGACATAGATTATATCGTGTTAATGAAATTATATGGAATATACAAGTATAGCCTTCAAATTGTCAATGACAATGCTTGAATTTGAAACATTTACATTATTTAGGACAAACATCTTAAACTTTTACAATTCAATGGATTACAACCTTTGATTTGGTAAATAATTAAAAAAAAGTTTATTGAATGTTGTCCCATTGATCAAGTTTATATTTTAATGGTGATATTTTATGGTACCATATATTGAATCTATATTTTATTGATATGTAATAACTGAACAGGGCAGTAAAAGGTAACTGAGGTAAAAATATAATTTGTATATCACTTTATAGGTACATAAAATAAACCCCAAAATAACTTTATCCAACATGATATGGATTACTAGCAAAGGAGTTTGGGCCAAATAAATGTCTCGTTCACAACCAACGTGCAGAACGTAAAAACGAGTTAGCTTATACATGTGAGCTAGTCCTTGTTCTTTAATTTAAAGGGGAACTACACTCAGACATTAAATTGCTATCATTAAATAAAGGAAAATAAAATGAACAAACTGTGAAAAGTTGAGCAAAATCGGAGAATCCATTCAAGAGTTATGAATTTTCAAAGTTTTAATTTACATCCCTCATGGGCTCGTTAAATTGGCAAATGTACAGGCACAAAATAGCTGCCAACATGGAGAACTCTCCATTCACTTTGTACACAAAATTTCACATTTTCCTCTTTTTCCAGAAAAGTCGACAATTTTTTTTGTTTGTTAAATGTATTATAGCCACATCAATTCTGCAAGCATTCCAGATAGAATGGTGTTGATTCCTCATCTGAAATATGATATTGATCCATTTTCAATAAATTTATATACAAAGTGAATGAGGAGTTCTCCATGTATGACATCACAAATTATGCTAATTGGCAATACATTGCCAATTCAAGGATTCCCAGCACAGGTGGAAATGATAACTTTGAAAATTCATAACATTTGAACGGATTATCCGATTTTGCTCAAATTTTCAGTTTGTTCATCTGATTTTTCTTCATTTACTGACCGTACGCTATTGTCTGGGTGTAATTCCCCTTTAATGTGATGTTTAGAGAAATTAGTTTTCTGTATACATATAGTGTAACAAATCGTAGTCAATCTTAAGGCTGCTCTGAGTCTTTCGCCTTCCTTCAGACTCTGTGCCGATTTGGTGTTCCTCAATCAAAGATTTTTTAAATTAATTTGAATGCTTCCGAGAGACATTATTAATCTCTCTTCTAAAATTGGATAGTATGCGAGTCATAACGTGTGCGGTGGGCTTTACATGTATATTCTATTGTTTTTACCTCTCATACATGTAAGTTGAATTTTCTGTACAGTCATATCCATTACTACAGCAAGGTTTACTGTAGTTTCTACTGCACCTCACACAAACATACAAACAGAGAAAAAATTATATATTTTTTTTTCCAGATATTTTATTGAAAAAATGTAGTCATATCAACAAAGTAGTAACTGTTTTGGGATTTAAAAAAAAGAGAAAAAAGAAACGCTTCAATAATCTCTTTCACAAAACCCCACATCCACTCAGTACAATAACACTATACTAAAATGCTTTATATACACAGTGTTCTCTATACGATCTTCATACCTCTATACATGTACACTCTAAAAACAACATTTCATAAAGCTTTGAGGAGTGACGTTTAAAATGTTAAATTCACACTTCAAACATACTGGCCTGGATTCTGATGGAGAGATTTAATCCAGGGTTGTGTTTCATCAAGCTGTGCATAGTTCTACGCACGACTGTATGATTGACTGGTGACCCTTGTGGAGGCGCCGTGGTGTAGTGGTCATGACTCTCGCCTTTCAACCAGAGGGTCGTAGGTTCGAGTCACACCCATGGCGTTAATTTACTTCAGCAAGAAATTCATCCACATTGTGCTGCACTCAACCCAGGTGAGGTGAATGGGGACCTGGTAGGAATATTTATTCTTTGAAACGCCAAGTGCGCTAATGAAGTGGCTACCGGGCTAAAGCCAGGGTAATAATGCTGCAATTGCTTAGAGAATTCTTCATAAAGAGTTGATAAGCGCTGTAAAAAACTCGTTCATTATTATTATTATTACCCTTTCGTTGATGCGATTCAGCGCCAGCAGTTACGATGGAGTGCTAGAAAGGGTCACCAGTTGTTCGCACAGTGGTGCGTAGATCTACACACATCTCCATGCAACACAACCCAAGTCTAAGTGACTGTCATTTAGACCAATGGTTTAACTTTTGAATAGCTTGGGTCTAAATGACAATAGCTTAGTCTCGGGTTAAAGCCCTGGTCACATAGGACCTCGGAAGTGACGCGATTCACCCCGACTCTTTGTTAATTCACAGGTAACTGCCTCAGAACAACGAGTCGGGGTGAATCGTGTTGCTTCCGAGGTCCTATGTGACCGGGGCTTAAGTTAAACCTCACTAGCGGAATACAAGCTGCAGAGTCCAATGCTACATTGGTTAAATCTAGCAAGTTAAAAATGTTACATGTACTTGATTATTTTGGAAAAGTTTGTCACTTCTCAAAGCTTTTATATGTTGATTTAATGTTTGAGTTTTTTTAGTGTAACCTCCTAGTTTGTTCTCATACCTTTAAAAAAAAATCAATGAACACCCCACAGTGGCCCCTATTCTGAAGTCGGTAGAAGAAGGAAATATGGTTTAATTGTAGTTGGTCTGTAAACTCTCACTAAAAGTGTCCTTCAAAATATATTTCTAAATGATAGTGTGGTTTGTAATTCCTTGGTTTTACTTGACTAAAGTCAGAAACATCTTTCACAGACTCAAATGTGCCATTATCACAATGTACATCGACCACTGGCATCAAGTATTGAAATGTACAAACGTCACAATCGCATTATTACCAGCAAAGTCCATATGAGACAGACATGCAAAAGACTATCTGTATCATGTTGTTCCAGTCAATTTTTAGGAAAATTAATCATTCTCTGATCTTTGTTCAAAGAAAACATAGCAATTTCATTTAAATGAATAAGTAATGCCTCCAGCACCACTCTGTTTTCTCAAAGGGACATTTTTGTATTTTGCACTATATGAAAATCTTTTTTGTGGTTGTATTAAAGTTTGTAACTGCTTGTGTAATGATGCAATAAACTGATGTATGCACATTTCAATACATGAGATATCGGATTTTAAATTACAGTGTATGACAAAGTTAAGTCTTCGAAAAAAAAATTAACTCCCTTGCTTTAGACTACCCCTTGTAGCTGGCTTGTCCTGAATAACGCAAAATATAGTTCCATCGAAATAGGAATAAAACTTGAACAGACTTCAGAATATGGCCAGTGGGGTAAGAGAAAAAAAGAAATCAATTGATTTGAACTGTTACACCGTGATATCTGTAGCTAAGTGAATACATTATGCATGGAGATTACAAAAAGAGTGTTCAGGATTTCCTAATAATCGGACAGTGTACTATTCAAATGATTGAAAAATGTGCACAATAGTTCAACATTTGGCTTTATCAATTCACAAATTTTTTATAACATTGAAAATAGGCGGAAAACAGGAAAGATGGCAGCAAACAGGAAAGCTACTGATTAGGGTATATCAGTTAGGGTCATCCATGTTCTGTTAAAACTGTAGAAAAATTCTGATGATGAAACTCCTATGGCAATGTTAAAAAAAAAAGAGAAGACAAAAATGTTTCTGTTGACCAAGCCTCCATTTCTAAAGATTCACGGTTTCCAAGTTCTTCAATTTTTATTTTCAGTTTTTACATCAGCTAAAGTACAAAAGGGAGTAATGAGGAGTACTGGTATTAAAACAGAAAATTTTATCACAAATATTCCCCAATATCAGGACAATTTATCAGAAATAAATCCTCTGATTTTTTTCTTTCTTCCTGCAAAACCCTCTCTGAAACAAATGACAATAAAAAAAAATTACATTATTTTGTGTCCCTACGTTAAATAGGCAAGTCTACGTTTGGAATTCATATCTAAAAAGTTAGATTTGTTTCAGGTTGTTTAATATTACAACCCAGAGTGCTTTGGATGAAAATGTGCAACATTAAAAAAAAAATATTTTAATCATATTCAAGAAGACTCAATTATCAATTAGAAGACGATCCAAGAAGATTTCAAAACAAAACAGTTTTTAAACCAATGAGAAAATTATTGAGAAAATCACTAAGGAGAAGAGCAAGAGTATTGAAAAATTTTACTATTAAAAAGAAATTATATTGATAATGTAATACATTTTCTGGTTCGAGTATAACTTAATGAGGCAGTAGAGCGCTCTGAAATGGAAAAAGGGGAAATCTTCAACGTCACACCCCAGTGGTGACCATTTTGTGCAATTGGTCAAAGGCTATTTAAATTTTTCTATGAGGGATTCAAGACTTGAACAGAATATGTACAATCATTAGACATGATAGCAGCAAATTGTGAAATAACACTGGAAGCCAGGTACCGTAAACTGTGAGCAACAAAAACATATCGTTAAATACATAGAGACTTTTAGATTCAATGAAGAAACCAATATGTAATAGCACTTCAAAAGGTTGATGCAATGGCTTTAAACCCTCGTCACAAAGGGCTCCAGAAGCAACACGAATCAACACAACTCTTTGTTAGGAGGCAGTTTCTCTATGAATTAACAAAGAGCCATGTTGAATCGTGTGGGTTCCGGGTTCTATGTGACCGGGGCCTTAGTTTTCTATGTGCAACAGAAATAACAGATTCTACAGCTCGATCATGTTCAAATATCTTGTAATCAGGCATATGTTCTAAATTAAAGTTTAATATCAAAGGGGATTAAAATCAATGTGAGATATTTCACCTATTGTTTTTAAAGTAGAGGTAATAAGCTAGAAGTGAATAGGGTATAATTAAAAATGCAATAGTAATAACATGATTAATCAAATAATATTGAAAGCAGACTGATGCCCGCTGTATTCCTATAGTAAAGAATAATCATAATACATATATATTTACAACAAAGTAATATACAACTTTACTCTTCTCACAAAATGAGAAATAAGTGATAAGTAGAGAAAATATAAATATTGTTCCAGACCTCCTTTGTACAGAAAAAGAAATACCCTAAATATATTACTTATAGATACAAAATCATTAGGATATTCTACTTAAGTACGAGTGAACATATATCAAATCATTTAGCCAATTTATGAGGCAGTACATACGGTGTGCATAATGAAAAAAGTGACGTTGCGATCTTTGTCATATCATTTTTTTTTAGCATCATAAAGTGAGCGGAAATAAATCAGTGATTTCTGCTTTACAAATCCCAAGAGACTATTTCCCATTTCAAATCATTTAGCCACTTTATGAGGCAGTATATACGGTGTGCATAATGAAAAAAGTGACGTTGCGATCTTTGTCATATCATTTTTTTTAATACACATTAAAAGTAAGCAGAAATAAAAGTAAGCAGAAATAAATCAATGATTTCTTCTTTACCAATCCCAAGAGACTATATTCCAATTCAGGATATGAACTTGACAACGTTTCTAACTAAAAAAGACCATTGAAACTCAAATATTGGTCACAGAGGGCCTAAGTGAATGCAAATATGTTCATGGGGTTTTGCATGATGCCCGATTCTTAACCAATTGACTGCTGGAATCGGGTAATCCCTGCACAAAGTCTATGGGAATTACAGAATTCAGTTGTCAATGGATTACCTAATCTCCCATTAGATCACTGCACGTTTTTCTGGACATGACCGTATTCTGGTTTGCATGTACAGTGCATATACAATAGCTATCTACATATATAGTACTATCAATTCAATATTCTAGAAAAATTACTGGAGAAGGATAGAGGGCTTTGTAAGGTTAAACTTTCAGGCCTGTTCACTGCAAAAACCAAGGTGTTAATCGAACACCAGTGTGGAATGCAACGCCAGCAAAGAACTAGGGGGTGTTGCTCAAAATCAACTGCAAATCAACAGCAACTTTGAAAATTGTAACGCACATTTTCATTCGCGCATTTAAAAAGACGCGCATGAAACAATGCTTTTGATTGGCGCGTCCCGATCAACTGTAACTTGCGATCAATTGCAACTTTTGAGCAACACCCCCTTAGATAGATAAAATCCAACACTGAAATGTAATAAAATGCATATTTTCAACCTTAATATATATTAGAAATAACATAATTTAAATCAAATTGATTGAGCACTGGTGCTCGTAAAACACTTTTCTGCCATTGCAAAATATCAATACCATATTGGTATTATTGGTGTTAAAATTAAAACCATGATTTTGGGAGTGTACAAACCTTAAATAAACCCTCAAAAAGATTCACATCTAATAAAACAGCATAAAACCTCAACCCACAATACAAATTTTTAGTAGAAACTGTACAATGCATTTTATCTTCCTCTTCTTTACACAACAATTTCTTAATCATTTACATTTTATTTGTCTTTAGTTTTAGTTACTAGTTAATTTGGCAATTGTTTCGAGATAAAAAATATGGTACTTTTCATACAATACATGTACATGTGTAAATACTGAACGCAAACAAGTACAGAACAGATAGAAGTACATAACTTTGAGGTACATTACAGGAAATAAGCCTAGGATTTCTAGATTTCAATATCAGAGGTGCCAACCCCTCCTTTTTTTTTAAATATGCATGAGAATAAAGATTAGAATGTGAATATCCATGAGGATGGAAATTAAAATTTGTTTGCATTTTTGCATAAAGTTACACACCACTATGGGAATAGGCGGGTTTACTAATAGATGCAAATTTTATGCATACCTCTAAACACAAAGGTTGTTCTTGACAACCCGAAAGCTTGCCCAAGGCTTGCCCGACATAGCAACAAGTAATGTATGCAAACTGGATTCCAAGTATTGTAGTCTTATTGTTATCAACCGGCCTATGGAATACCGCGTAACTACGTTAAACGCACATAAATTTGAATATATAAGTAAACCCGCCTATTGCTCTTTTTTATGTGTCCTCAGGGAGTATCCACAATAGCCAGAGGGTGCTTTCTATTGTTTGCAGTGCCTAAGCTGATGGCTCGGGATATTTAATCCATACCTCCAGAATTAATGCAACAAAGAAAGGGTAAAAATGTAAATCGCTCAAATAGCTGATCCAGATATTTTTTCACGGGAGAAAGCATATGTCTATTCTTATTATGCTTTCTCTCTGATTGTAAAAAAGTCTTTGGTTCAGCTGTTTTGTGACTTACATTTCAATTTAAAATCGTGAAACAAGCCACCTCTCTCGTCCTGCGGATGTCTTTTCTTTGCATACAAAGTCTTTGGAGATCAACGAGGTCCCGCAGTCGCTGACAAGAGAGATAGAGAAATTTGGTTTTACGCCGTGTATCAGTCAAATTTGAATAGTTACGCCAGGAGAAGAAGAAAGAGAGAAGGAGGCGGCCGGACAGGATCAAACCCGCGACCAACACTGGTCATTTATGACTGTCCCAAACAGCTTGATCACAGGCGCACGCCACGACGCCTCAGAACACAAGTCAATATAAGGATGGACTCTTTCACAAGAATGACCATCCTCATGCATATTCTATATTCTGGAAGGACGGCATTCGTACAATTTGAAGGCTTATTTCCAAATGAGTATGACACATCTTTTGGTGTGAGAAGACAAACTAAAAATGGAGCACTCTCCGAGTCTGGCTACGTGAAGGAGGGTCCATGTGCTTATCAAGATACAGTCAAACCTGTCTATAGTGGCCACTGTCTATAGTGACCACCTGTCCATAGTGGCCACTTAAATTGATTCCCTCCAGGTGAAAATGCATGTTATAGAGGCCAACTGTCTACAGAGGCCACTTTTTCTGTTTCCCTTGGGGTGGCCTCTGTAGACAGGTTTGACTGTATCTTAACAATATTATTATATAAAAGTCGGAATGAGCGCTAAAATGATGAAGATTACCAAACTTTCTGAAAATTTGAATTTTTATGCCCTCCCCTTGAAATCTTTAAATGAAAGCATTATCAACAAAACTAAGAGGTCCTACAGACCTCCCAACCTTATAGACTAAAAAAGAGGGATGATTTTTCTAAAAAAGAGGGAAGAATAATGATTCCCATAAGAAAGTTTAGTACAATTATCATGAAAAATCATAATATGCAATGAAAACATGACTTCAGAATGATGAAAAATTATATTTATCCCTCTAAATTCATAATGGTTGGGAGGTCTGGGTCCTATGAGAATTGCAAATCTTTATAATCATATTTAGGAGGATATGGACAAGAGAGAATTGAAGTGATACATTGGTCTACAAATCGTTGTTTCAAACTGAAGATGGAGTACAGTACTATCATATTCAGATGAAACCCATTCTGTCAGTTGTGAGCTACACAAACTTAGAAATCATTAAAATTTACATACACATACATGTATCTCAGACAAAAATACAAACAAACACAAATTTTAGTTACTTCGGAGTTGGGTGTGGGGGAGGTATTTTTTGAGGTAATAGCCAAGAGCGGAAATAAAAACCGGGAAGGAAAAAACTTAGGATCGAAGAGTTGTGTGAATTTAAGTGCTGTACAGTTTAGTTACATTACATATGTACATGCAGCTCATATATATATAGATGTTTTTATACACATAATAAAAAATTGGCACTTTTTATATCAAATCATTCCACCAAATTTTACGCTTTAAAATCACTCTGGATTTATGACAATATGGTCCAAGTGAGTTTAAGTACTAATATATTAGGACTATAATTTAGAATCACAAGTACCTTTTTAGAAACATTAATGAGCTTCATCTACAACACAATCTGGGTCTAATTTATGCATTCATCTAATACACATTCTGTTTTCCTAAGCCCACGTCTACAACATATTGAAAGTAATAATTAAAAAACATCTCAGGGGCCCAGCCCTAGGATAGTTTTTAAAGTTTGTTTTTAAAATGTATGACAATATCATACCCGAGTTTAATAACTTGGTCAAATATTGATTTAAAAATATCATAAAGTTCTGAACAAATATGTCACTCGCTCATGCTTTTCTTAAATTGAACTATTACTGGCCATCTCCAAATTTATGAAGCTATGATATTTTATGAGTACTGATGATAATAAATAACCAGAACTGATCATTATTTAGTTTTACTTTCTTTCTTCCCTGCCTTTCAATGATAGAAGCAATCTAAATGATAAGATTAAAATCTTCTGTTGTGAGAAGTTTGCTGGTCTGAAAACTGGGTGTCAGAAGTGTGTTCAACTTATTCTGAAGTTTGATTTAAGAAGGAGTGTGATTGGCCAACAATCTACCCTTTTGCGAAGTCTATTGGACAACATCGCATTGCAATCAATTGTAAATGTCATGCAATACCCCTGATACTTCTTGTAAAGTACCATTTAGCTATTGGTTCTACACTTTGTATTATGTACAGTCAAACCTGTGTACAGAGGCCACCCCAAAAGAAACAGAAAAAGTAGACACTATAGACAGGTGGCCTCTGTAGAGAGGTTCTATAACATGTATTTCCACCTGGTTGGAGTCAATTTAAGTGGCCACTATAGACAGGTGGTCACTACAGACAGTAGTCACTAAGACAGGTGGTCACTATAGACAGTGGCCACTATAGACAGGTGGTCACTATAGACAGTGGCCACTATAGACAGGTGGTCACTATAGACAGTGGCCACTATAGACAGGTTTGGCTGTATTATCAATTAGGATGTAGGATGGAGTGTATAAAGTGCAGTACCAAATAGCCAAAGGGTACCATACTTCAAACCTTCACTAACTTCCCAATATGATCCTTTCATCTATCATACATTTTAGACAATCTTTAAATAGTATATCCTGCAAATAAATGCAATAATTTACAAAAACTCTCAACTGAAGAATATCCCACATATAAGTACTTTTTGTGCATTAACAGAGTAGTACAAGAGTACTGCATGTATAAATTTGGTTTAGATTAATTAGTAGTCATTAATGAAAATAAAAATGGTACTATTTCATTCTCCTCAAAAACAACCTTTGGATGCTGATTTTCGTGCAAGTGATGAAATCAGTGTCGAAATCCATGGAAATCAATCTAAGCTCAAGCTAGGTATGTATCGTGGCAGTCAAATAGTCATTCAACATTTCCCTGTATCAGTAAGATCAGTGACAAGAAACCACACCATTTCAATTTTGTTTTCCTTCATCTTTGGTCAGTCTGTCTTGAATTCAATGTTCTTCAAGTTTTCCTTCAACGTGATGATATTCGAATCCCATTGATGCAACAGATGTAAATGATTCCAGAACAAGCCTGACGAGTGAATAACTACGACTTCGACAATGATGTGTTGACATATGGAGACTCCAGTATCCTTAAATGGAATCCAATGGGGTGTTGCTCAAAATCAACTGCAAATCAATTGCTACTTTGCAAGTTGTAACGCACATTTTCATTCGCGCATGGTGCGCGCATTTCACAAGACGCGCATAAAACAATGATTTTGATTGGCATGTTCCGATAAACTGCAACTTGCGATCTATTACAAGTTTTGAACAACACCCCCAAGTGGCTCTTTATTCCATACATCTAGTCTACGTCATTTGTGCTGCTTCCAAGTGCATATCCAAACCTGTCTCACGATCCGTTTGCCGTGATATTAACATCTCTACTCTATTGGTAAAGTTGAATGGACGATGCATCTGAACGTGTGTGATCTAAGCCCTTTGCAGAGAGTCCAGGCGCGTTGATAGGGCGTGCTCCTACGTCTGAAACTTGCTCTTTAGTTTGAATTTGTTTTCTTGATCTGTTGACGTGCTTGAACGCATGTGATTTTTTCCACACAGAAAGAGTCTACATGAATCTTTTGGCTGGCTGACAGGGATCTGAGGCCTCTACCTGGCTCTAAAATTCTAATTTCTTTTCTTGATCGGTTGACATGCTCAAACACGTGTAATCTCTTCAACACAGAAAGAGTCTTTTGCCTTGCTGATAAGGATAAAAAAGGGATTTCAGGCCTCTACCTGGCTTTGAAATTTAGATTTGTTTTCCTGATCGGTTGACGTGCTCGAACGCGTGCGATCTCTGCCCACATGAAGTGAATCTGTGCAAAGTCTTTGGCCTGTTGAGGGGGTTTTCACACCTCTATCTACAGGTAGCACTAAAAATCTGAATTTGTTTTCGTGATCCGTTGCCGTGCTCGAATCCATGTGATCAATGCGACACGTAAAGAGTCTTTGTAAGTCTTTGGCCCAATGATGGGGGGCTTTATGTTGCTATCTAGCTCTATACTTTGAACTCGTTTTCTTGTATTTTTCCCAGAGTTTTCTTGACTCTGAGTGAGGTGACCCTTGCAGCTGGGTTCTGGTTCCAGCATTCTGACATTACCTTGGAGACGGTTCTTAGAATCTGAAGAGGAGAATGGAATAAAGATTGTTTTTGATAAATATAAACAACGTGCAAATTTTTTACTATCACCATCATCAACATCATCACCAGCATCACCAATATCATCATCATCATGATCATCACCATCCCCATCATATCATCATCATCATCATCATCATCATCATGATCATCATGATCATGATCATCATCATCATCATCACCACCATCATCCTGATCATCATCATCATAACCGTCACCACCACCGCCACCACGATCACTATCACCATCAAAGCAATCTCCACCACCATTTCTACCACCATCATCATCATCATCATCATCATCATCATCATCATCATCATCATTATCATCATCATCATTGTCATCATCATCATCGTCATCATCATCATCATCATCATCCTCATCATCATCATCATCATCATCATCATCATCATCATCATCATCATCATCATCANCCCCCCCCCCCCCACCACCACCACCACCACCACCACCACCACCACCACCACCACCACCACCACCACTACACCCCAATCCACCCCCACCCCACCACTACCACCACAACCACAACCATCACAAACATCAGTCAACTTACATCGTCTCCACTCCATCTATTTGGTATGTCCGGTCTCCTCCTCTCTACCACTACCACTCTCCTCATATCTTCCACGCTCGGGTCCATGGGGACGGCATCATAGAACGGCAGTTGACATTCTTCAACGATTCCTGCATGAGACAGAGATTTAGAAATGGAATATTTAGACACAGCAAATGTTTGTTTTAGTTGGCAATGCATTCAACAGTTGTCCTAATCACCACATGAATGTTATCAAAGGTTGGTGTTAGCTATTGTCGGTGGTGAGAATTACAGCGAGAGAGGTGGGGAGGAGAATAAAATCAAAGAGACTTTTGAAAATACTAGCCATAGTTACACTTGGGGGCCTATGAATAACAAGCAATGATTTTTCATAGGCTCCATGTATTACTTCATTTTTTTTCATAAAATCAACAGTTTTGTTTAAAAAGAAGAAAGATACTGATACTAAATATATTTGTATTGCTTTTATTTTACATTGTATTGTTTTGTTTCGCTTCTTTACATGCATTATACTATGATTTGTGATTTGCAGAAAATAAACTTAAACTTGAACAGAAATCCTACCTCTTGTTACACATCTTCGTGCAATCTCCCACAGCACCATGCCAAATGAATACATGTCAGCCATTTTGAAGGCATCAAAGGAGTTCCTCATCATCACATTGTCCAAGATCTCAGGGGGTAGATACCGATTGGTCCCGACTCTCGTGTTCTGGCCCAGGTCGATCTCGTTACCCTCGCTGTAAGGAGAAATTACGAAGGGGAAGATGTTTAAATAAAAAGCATATGACAATATCTACAAGTGTACTTCAATAAGCAGGGCGGTGTTTCACCAAGTTACGAAAGACTTTAAGAACCACTTTACGCACGAGTGGTATCACTTCTTGCGCTGAATGATAAAGAATTTTCCGTTACGTACCCCACTCATTCAAGAAGGCGCATGTAACTTTAAAGGGGAACTACACTCAGACATTAAATTGATATCATTAAATGAAGAAAAATCAGCTGAACAAACTGTGAAAATTTGAGCAAAATCGGATTATCCATTCAAAAGTTATGAATTTTCAAAGTTTTGATTTACACCCCTCATGGGCTCCTTAAATTGGCAAACGTACAGGCACAAAATGACTGCCAACATGGAGAACTCTCTATTCACTTTGTACACAAAATTTCACATTTTACTCTTTTTCCAGAAAAGTTGGCAAAATTTTGTTTCTTCAGTGAAGTATATTATAGCCACACCGATTCATCAAGCATTCCAGAAAGAATGGTGTTGATTCCTCATTTGAAATATGATATTGATCAATTTTCAATAAATTTATATACAAAGTGAATGAGGAGTTCTCCATGTATGACATCACATATTATGCTAATTAGCCATACGCATGCCAATTCAAGGATGCTCAGCATAGGTGGAATTAATAATTTTGAAAATTCATAACTTTTGAACGGATTATCAGATTTTGCTCAAATTTTCACAGTTTGTTTATCTGATTTTTCTTCATTTACTGAGCATACATTATTGTCTGGGTGTAATACCCCTTTAAGAATGACTTGGTGAAACTCTGCCCAGGTTGGATAAACATATGTTCCTGCATATTTTGAACAATGCTGTTCAACCAATTTTCATCTCATTTCTGAACAATGTTTGGGATTACAGATTTCTTAATGCTACATTTGGTTTAATACGCTTGCGCGTGTCACCAAAAATATTCTTATACAGCATTCTCTATGTGTTTCTACTGCTTTGGTATCATAATTTAATCAAGGTGAATGTTTAAACGATTGAATTGAATACCCTAACAGCTATTACTTTGAAATGAGATGATGAAATATTGAATAAAAATTCATTAAAGAAATGCAAATAAGAAACTTTAATATGTAACTCTCCTGCACATTGCTTCACTGTGGAGTCCAAAGTAGACAACTTCAGAAATACACTCTATTTGTACTCCATAATCAAATTTGTTTTGCTCAAGACCTCATTGGATGGGCATCAAGTGTAATATCTCCTGAAAATGATTCTTTAAGCCCCAGACACCAAGAAGCTAGTAAACAATACGATCGAACACAATTCTTTGTTAAGCTCATAGTTAAACACCTCTGAACAAAGAGTCGTGTTGAAGATTTCGTGTTGCATCATCTGACTGGGGCTTAAACAAGCTCCAATGGCATCTGTGTTTGAAATCTGCATGGCCAGTACAGAAAAGTCCATCGTACTTGGGTACTTCTTGTGTTGCAATTTTCAATAAGCTTGGTGAAGCCGTCATGGTGTAATGGTTGAGACTCTCACTGTTCAACAAAAGGGTCGCAGGTTCGCATCCCACCCATTATTTTAATTTCCTTCAGCAAGAAATTTTGCTGAAGACATTGTGCTGCACTAGACCCAGGTAAGGTGAATGGGTACCTAGCAGGAATCTTTCCTTGAAATGCAGCAAGCTACTTACAGCTGCAATGCTAAAGCCAGGTTAATTATGCTACATTGTAGAGCGCTTAGGCACAACTGATTAAGTTAATGATAATAACGAACGGCTTTTATATAGCGCTCATCAACTCTTCATGAGAATCCCCTAAGCGCTCTAGAATTGCAGCATTATTACCCTAGATTTAGCAGTGCAGCTATTAGGCGCACAAGCTTTTTCAAGGAATAAATTCCTACCAGGTACCCATTCACTTCACCTGGGTTGAGTGCAGCACAATGTGGATGAATTTCTTGCTGAAGGAAATTAACGCCGTGGATGGGATTCAAACCTACGACCCTCTGGTTGAAAGGCGAGAGTCAGACCACTACACCACTGTGCCTCCACATTAGTGTTAGGGGATAAATAAGAATGTATAATTATTATCTATTAGGAATAAAGCTCACCTGAGGAAGCGTGCAGCTAGCGACATGTCGGCGATCATGCACGTGCCGTTCTTCCTCACCATGATATTGGACGACTTGATGTCTCGGTGCGCAATGGCTGGCTTTCCCTGCATGCCGCAGATCTCCGTGTGGAGGTGAGCGAGCCCGTTAGCAGCAGTGTACGCCAGTCGTAGCATGCTCTGGGAATCTAAGATGTTAACATTGAGGAAATCGTAGAGAGAGCCACACTCGTGGTATTCGGTGATGAGGAATAGTTGAGTATAGGCCCCGCTGCCGCGTATGTCTGCTGCGATAAAACCTAAACAAAGAAAGCAAAATGGAAAAATCATTTTACTGTTATACTCAGTGATAATGAAAAAAAATGGGTGTAGGGCCTCGCTCCTCTACAACAATGAAAACTACAAATGGTATTCCGTGATGAGGAATAGTTGGGTGTAGGCCCTGCTGCCCTGTATGTCTGCTGCGATAAAACCTGTACGGGGAGCAAAATAGAAAAGAGTATTATTTCCCATGCTATCCCGTTACAATAGTCGGTGATGAGGAATAGTTGGATGTACGCCCCGCTGCCCCATATGTCTGCTGCGATAAAACCTACACGAAGAAAGCAAAATGAAGGATAACATTATTTTTGAAACATATTGTCTTATCACAATACTCTGAAGATAGGAAGAGCTCTGTGTAAGGCCAACTGCTGCATACTTCAAGATAAGGGCAAAATTGAATTACAATGTGGCTCAGTATTAAAAAATTGTTCATAAGGTGACAACTGAAGGTCATGTAGTGTTTGGTGGCCTTTATTTTCTCAATGAAATCTGTTATAAACAAATAATGACAAAAAAATCTTCTGATCCACCAACGCAATCTTTAAAATAAGTGATTCTTTGACATCGAAATGATTTTTTTTGCTTTATTGTGTCACGGGTAGAATGAGAGTGACTGTTGGCCATTTTGTCTGCCACATTCATTGTTTTACAACCATTCTGAGAGAAGAAATAACAAAGGATATAAAGAACATTGATCAGAAAGAAAGAGAAAAAAAATTATAGGTAAAAATACAAACCCTGTTTAATATCAAAGGTAAGGGATAATCGACAGACCTTTTTGCTTGTTAAGCCGGCACATTTCAGCCATTTTTATTTATGTTGCCGATAATCAATTCAAAACACGACACTGTACCTTCTCAAGTACTCATCCACAAAATATGAGAGAGCTCACAAAATTATTCTTCATCTTCTCCAGAATTCAAGATTTTCTTTCATAAAAGAGTACCAGGATGTTTTGATAGTTAAGCTTATACATTTCAGCCATTTTTTATGTTGCCAACATAACCCGAACTAGTAAACAATCAATTCAAAACACTGTACCTTCTCAAGTGATCATCAAAAAAAATATGAGAGAGCTCACAAAATCATTCTTCATCTTCTCCAGAATTAAAGATTCTCTTTCATAAAAGAGTACCAGGATTTGTTATTGCCATGACAAACGACCATAAAAAGTTATATTGCTATAATAATAGATCGTTTTTAGCGTAATGCTGGTTGACACTGAAAGTGACTTAGGAATATCAAATATTAATAATAATAATAATGGTGGCTACTTGAATAGCGCACAGGTCCACCTTATCGGTGCTCATGGCGCTGAAAGCTTTACACTCACTATTACCCGGCTCTAGCTGGCAGCCATTATGGCGTTCGACATTTCAAGGAATTTCTTCCTGCCGTCCCCATTTACCTCACCTGGGTCGAGTGCAGCACAATGTGGATGAATTTCTTGCAGAAGGAAATTGACGCCATAGGTGGGATTCAAACCTACGACCCTCTGGTTGAAAGGCGAGAGTCAGAACCACTACACTACGGCGCCTCCACATTTGGGGAGTAAATGAGCGAAACATATCTTGATCTTTGAATAACCAACAGGTAGAATATATTATGAAGTCCTGTGAATTGAATAAATGGACATATTACAGCATAGTTCAAATCCTGGACAGATTCTGATTATTCCCTTGAAGTATACCCGTATCTTTAATTATCTGAAATTATTTGTATCATAGTGTCTTTCTTATGAAAGCCTCTCTTCAAATGGTGATTTGCAAACCAATTTTCATAGTTTTTCACCACACAATGTACACTTTGATCTTCATCATTTATGGCTAATTTTCAATTAATTGGAACATTCTAGTAACACCACCTTACAATAGTATCAACACATATATTGCCACTTACTTAGTACATTTGTATGCCTCATAAGAACCGTTTGGTAGATCTCCGTTTCCCTAAACCAGCTGGCTTCTTCCGATGTGAAATAGATTTTGACAGCGACGTTCTCCCCTCTCCATTTTGCTTTCCATACCTCTCCGAAGCGTCCCTTCCCGATTTTGCGAATCAGTTGGACTTGCTTGGCAATAGTACGTTGGACCTGTGTAAAAATGAAAGAGAATTAGTCTTAGGGTGTGTTGCTCAGAATCAACTGCACATCAACTGCAACTTTGGAAAAAGTAACGCGCATTTTTATTCGCACGCGGTGTGCGCATTTAACAAGACGCGCATGAAACAATGGTTTTGATTGCCGTATTCCGATCAATTGCAACCTTTGAGAAACACCCCCTTTGTCAGACTACTGGATAAGATGAAATATGCATGTATTAATAGAGCTCTAGATAGGATTGCATCAGGAGATTACATACCCTTTATAAGGCAGTTTTGAGGAAGGGTACATGTACCTTTGTACTTGATTGATTGATTGATTGATTAGAATTTAACGACACTTTCAACACAATGTGTCATATAAGTGTCAAGCATATAGTTAAGATATACTTTAATGAGAGAAGAAAATTATATGAATGACTACTAACCCGGGAAAAATCCCCTACTCTTTTCGAAGAGGATAGCAGGTTCTTTAACGTGCAAATGGTGTTGCTCTCCTTCACACGGGACCGACGGCTTAGAGTCTCCTCCGAAAGACTATACCTTTGTACTTGAGGCAAAGCAATACACAGGAATTCCAAAGAGGGCACCCACGCCATTGCCTTGGGTTACCCGAGGCTAATTGGAGTCCTGCATTAATTTATTGACACTTTCATGTTAACTTGTGTACTAATATCTTTCAAAGCGTGAAAATTCTGACCCCATTTTATGTCAACACATCTTTCATTAAAACCATATGTACGATAAAATATTGGCTTATACAGTGTACTCTCATTTCAAGATGTCATAAGTTCCAAAGAAATATGCTATTACTTGATCTAATCCATGGTTGAGCGGCAAAAAAATTCAGTTGTTTCATCGTGTTTGATTGTTCTTACAATCTTGGTAATGAATTTTGGATGTGACTCTGCGCGAACTTTCACTGCATTCCTACGAAGTTTCCGATTATATAGGCATTTTTTCTGCTGGAAAGATTTTTCTAATTGCCACACAGACATATCTGTTCTCGTATCTACACATATCAAATTTGGATAGGTTTGTAATATCTGATTCGCTCCCGATATAAAGATTGAGATATCAGTATCAACAGATCATATTGATTGATAGTGGCTATAAGGGAAACAGAGAATCATACACTAACAAAAAAAAAAAGAAAGAATAACAGCTCTGTCAAATATGACAGACCACCTAAATACGGATCACTTTTCAATTGTTTAACTTTACTCTCCGCCGACTTCTCAGGATGTTAATGAAACACATCATGCAATGAATGAAATCGCTCATGTGTGAAAATGGTTACAGTGCATTTTTTATATTACGCATGGCAGTTGCATATTTGATGTATTCCCAGAAATAGAGCACCCCATTTAAAAATCTATATTCACATTCAATAGTAATCAACAACCTTTTCGGTGAAGCGTAAGAGTTGATTAATTTAGTCAACTAAAGTTCGTCGACCCATAACCCCAGGTCTATGTATAGTGACAGACCACACAAGATCAGTTTCACTTTTCCCTCCCCACCATCCTCAAACTGTCAACCAATTTCCACAACGTGATGACAAAAGTAGGAGGTAAGACAAGAATAGCTCCCCTTCTCGAAAAGGAAATGCCTCAAGAGTCTTAACATGCATACCTGCTGACCTTTTAAGAATACAAATGTCATACTCCTGGTTCATAAAAATATTATTTGAGACACACACAAAAAAGAAACAAGACAAATAATGTACGTTCGCTAATTAAAATACACAATAAAGCAAGTATAATGTCAAAACTTGAAAGATATATTTTGTTCAATTAGTGACTCATTTCCTTATAAAAGGCATAATTGCTACCAATATCATATCCCTGTATCTAAATTCGTTTGGAGCAATAATGCATGATGCAATGGGATCTTGCAATCAACATCTATATATAGATCTTTTATCTTGATCCCTTCTCATTCTTGAATGTCTTTCAATTTTTTTCTGAGTCCTTGTATTTTGTAATGCAATATACAATTTGTATTCATTTATTTGATCATTTGATTTTAATTATACAGGTAAATCTGCCTAATAATCTGTTGGGACCACTCAAATCTGTTCAACTTATAAGAATTCCGACTGATTAGAGGCTAATAACACTGGTTTTGTATGATTTGTTCCAGAAAATCACATCGACTTGGCAATTATTCAACTTAGACAAGTTCGATTTAGGCAGAGTTTACTGTATTTCTATTCTACTTTGCATTTATGTTGTTAATAGTTTGATTTGCTTTCACATGATTGAGCTAAATAAACAGAATCTTGAATCATGAATCCTGATCTAAACTTACAAGGCCTGAACCACTGCCAGATCCACTGGATTTCTAAGGTAGTTCTGATAACGTCTCTCCAGGTCCGATGAATTAACCCCCTCCTACTAGTAGGAACTTGGCCTATACTAGTCCATTTAGCACTGATATAATTCAGACTTTCGATTTTTATTGCAAAAAGGGTCATTTATTGTCATCTCATTAAAAACTTACATGGAGTGGAAGACCTGATCCATTGCCAGATTAACTGGACTTCTAAGGTAGTTCTGATAATGTTTCTCCAGATCAGTTGAATTAACTCCCTCTAAGATGATGTTTCACCAAGTCGTTCTTAAAGTTACGCACAAAGAAAGACTAGAGTACGTTAATAAGTGTAATACGTGTAAGATTCTCGGACATTCAGCACAAGAACTGATACCAGTCGTGCGTAAAGTTGTTCTTTAAGTCTTTCGTAACTTGGTGAAACGCCATGGAAGTCAGTGCTTGGTCTGTAAAAGGCGATTTAGAATAGGTTTAATTCAAACTTTGGCCTTGAATGCAAAATAAGTTCATTCTAAACTTACGAGGAGTGGAAGGCCTGATCCACTGCCAGATCCACTGGACTTTTCAAGTAGTTCCGATAACGTCTCTCCAGCTCCGATGAAAGAGTCGTCTTGTTGGGCGACTTCAAAGTCGTATCTTCTTCTCACTTCTCTCTTCTTATACCTGATGAAATGGAAAGAAATCAGATTCATTGAATGAATGATGAATTATTAAGACTTCAAGTACCTCGGACCATGAGAAATTCATATAAAACATTAGGAAGGCAGTAGTATGGCAAGCCCTGAATAAAATGAGTACCATTTAGAAATCACAATTGTCTCATAGAACCAAGATCGGCTTCTTCATTGTAACCATGGATACCATCCTGTTGAATCAAATTTGAACATTACTTGCAAACTAAACAAAAATGAACCATGGGAAAAGAGAACAGGCACAAATCTTGTCAACTTCTTTATCTTTATTCATTAATTTGAATGCAACTTAGATTAAATTGATGGGAGGCATTGAAAGAGGTTTCTTACCTTAGGTAGAAGAATGTGAGAGCAATGATGAACGCTGCAGCACAGAATGTGACTGATATATAAGAAGAGCTATTTAGTGGATGGTCATACAATTTTGACCACTTTGGGGTTTTAATTTGAATGAGTTTATATCTCATTTGAATCTTTTAAAGTTAAATAAATATATCCATCAAAATTGCAGGCAAACTTAACAAAATGGGCCAAGATAATAAAGCGCTGGCAAAAATCTTTCAAACTTGAACATTCATTAATTAATTTGAATGCAACTTACATGTAGATTAAATTGATGGGAAGCATTGAAAGAGGTTTCTTACCTTAGGTAGAAGAATGTGAGAGCAATGATGAACGCTGCAGCACAGAATGTGACTGAGATGAGAAGAGCTATTTAGTGGATGGACATACAATTTTGACCACTTTGGGGTTTTAATTTGAATGAGTTTATATCTAATTTGAATCTTTTAAAGTTAAATAAATATATCCATCAAAATTGCAGGCAAACTTAACAAAGTGGGCCATGGGAATAAATAGCTAGCAAAAATCTTTCAAACTTGAACACCCATTCATTAATTTGAATGCAACTCTGTGGAATTTGGATGGGAAATATAGAGAGAGGTTACTTACCTTAGGTAGAAGAATGTGAGAGCAATGATGAACGCTGCAGCACAGAATGTGACTGAGATGAGAAGAGCTATTTGGTGGACGGTCGTATTGTAGGTGTCTTCAACACCTGGCAGTTCTGTGAAAATATGACAAAGGAAAATTTAATCAGTAAGATTTCCACAAGTTTATAACAAATGAACAATAAAAAAAAAGAGAGAAACAATCAAACAAGCATACAAACAAACACGAAAAGACCTTCAGAATGTGACTGAAGTGAGAAGAGCTATTTGGTGGACGATCGTATTGTAGGTGTCTTCAACACCTGGCAGTTCTGTGAAAATATGACAAGGTAAAATTTAATCAGTAAGAATTCCATTATAAGATTTTCATAAACAAGCAAACAAAGTCCCAAAACTGAAATGAGAAGGGCTTTTTGGTGGAGCTGGTATTCTATTAAGGGTGTTGCTAGATACATGTATTTATGATCGACTACTTATCAACTGCAACTTGGTTGAAACTTGAAAGGCGCATTTTTACACTTGGTACAATATATGTACTTCTTTCAGTCAATTGGTAAACTGTGCGATCAACTGCAACTGTGCGATTGTTTTCAACTTTCTGGCAACACCCCGAAGTAGCAGTTCTCCAAAAATATGAGAAAATAAAAGGCAATCAGTGAGGCTAACATTGGTTGACAAAAAAGAACTTAAAAACATGTATAGCTTTAGTTAACACAGACAGAGTTACAATTGGCACATCCTGCTTCCACTGTGTCAAAAAAAGCTGTCCTCCGGTATTGTGGCGTATGCAAATAAGTCCATGTGTATAACATTGAACTGGACTCCTTGCAGTCCTCATAGCGGATGTGAATCAAAATTTGTAAAAATATGATAAAGACACATAAAAATAATTTATAATGTATCACCTGTTGTTGTTGAGGTAGTAGTAGGGGGTAGGGTTGGGTTGAGCTTGAGATTACAGTTGGGTTCATCGTTACAGCAGTAAACTGTACGTGATATCCTGTGCTGGCTCAACTGACCCTTACACTGCATGAGACCCCCATCCTCCTCGGGAGCTAAACAGCCGTAGGATCTGCAGAAGATGAAAAGAAGAAAAAAAAAAGAAGATAATTATTAATCATCATCATTTCGCATTACTTGAGAAACGTTTCACAATGTCTAGCACATGTCAGAACCACATCATTAGCCCCTATCAGTCCATCTCGATAGGTTGTTGCAATATGTTGCAGTTTATGAGAGAGAGACATTAGCAAGCTGCATATTTCACATACTGCAGAACTATCGGTGTGACCCCAACTTGAACATACTTTTATTGCATATCTCATAACCAATAGCAATGTGTTCAAGCTATTCAAAGTGATCAATGGTAGTTTGGACATGGGGACAATGGCCAGCTGGACTGTTCACACACTGCAGACCTGTCAGTGTAACCCTACATGAGCATATCTGCCTTGCATATCCAATAACCAATAGCAAAGTGTTCAAAATATGCCAAGTGATCCATGGTAGTTTGGACATGGGGACAATGGCCAGCTGGACTGTTCAAATACTGCAGAACTGTCAGTGTAACCCCACATGAGCATACTTGCTTTGCCTATCCCATATCCAATAGCAGCAGGTTATTCACTTTACAATGCAAAGTAATAAATGGTAGTTTGGACATGAGGACATTGGCCACCTGTACTGTTCATACATTGTAGAACGGTCAGTGTAATCCTCATATTTTGAAGGAAGTATCTGTTGCCCCATTTGTAGGAATGCATATTGATAAACATCTCACTTGGGCGGAACATGTTAATAATTTATGTGTATTAATCCGCAAAAAAGTAGGAGCTATATATCGAGTAAGACATTTCATACCTAGAAATGTACTTATACTACTTTACTACTCATTTATTCAAAGCCATATATCATACGGTCTAGAGGTTTGGGGATGTATGTCTTCACAATCGTTAATAAGGTATTTGTAATACAAAAAATGGCATTGAGAGCAATTACCTTCAGCAATTTTAGATCACCGTCGACACCCATGTTCCTATCACTGAGTATCTTAGACGTATTAAAATTGCATAAATTTATGGTGTCATTATTCATGTATAAATTGATCAATCAGCAATTGCCACATTCAGTGTATGACTATTGTAAGTTCTTTGAAAATCAATATTACACTAGGCAAAATGATGCTAGAACGCTAATCTTGCCAAAAGTGAGAACAGAGCATGGGAAAATGTCGATATCATTTGCAGGATCTGAAGTCTGGAACAGTTTACCAAAATGTATAAGAGAAAAATGCTCTTTCCACTTGTTCTATGCAGATACTAAAAAGTATTTCTTAGATAAATACATGTTAAAGTAACAGGATTTTTGTAGATATTCATTGTACATACTCATCTATTATATAATCCATCATTATTACTTCTTATATCAGGGTTGTATCATATCAATATTATATTATTTTGTGTGCTTAAGCATATTTTACTTAATGAACCTGGGCGCCATACCCTACTAGCAGTTTTGCTATTTCTTGGTGTCCTTTTACCAATGTTTTGTGATATATACATGTTTGTATTTTATTGTATTCAATTTTTGGTAATAAAGTTCTTTCATTCATTCATTCATAATCCCACTTGAGCAATACTTGCCTTGCATATCCAATAACCAATAGCAAAGTGTTCAAAATATGCCAAGTGATCCATGGTAGTTTGAAACTGGCAGGAAGTGACTCTGTGAATGTTTAACATCATTTTATGAGCAGCATTGTTCTTGATGTAAAATAACAGCAAAAAGTATCAATAATAATAAAAGTAATACTAGATATCTAGTGTGTGTTTCGAAGTAATAATATTCAAATGAAATAGGAGATGGAAAAGAGACTGAAATAAAGGGTGATCTTCTGTTTTACAGTGTGTTACTGTCCGTGTTGATATATCTTTTTTCCACCTGAATGAGATGAATAAAATATCCCACATAATGTAAGTTCTCAATAAATCTCCCTAAAAAGCAATATAAGATAATTACACCGGATACATGTACATGTACATGTAGCTGAAATTACATCCCACCATTTTTTATTTTCAGTACAATATGTCATTCCATCATGCCTCGAAGCAGGAGAATGACCCAGGTTCAGTGAAAAAAAAACCCATTATGAACACGTCAGATGAACACAATGTATAGAATCTTCTCACTATCTTCTTCTCCCTGAAGATATGACATATGAAACCCAGAGATATTTATGAATCGCGGAGATCTTGTTTTCTCTACACGACGGGTCAACGGATCCCTGCTCCCGCCTGAATTTCTTTCCATATTTTCTGCAACAAGTGATAGATGAGTTGGCTGCCGAGCGTGATGGACTGGGGGTCTATGACTGTTGGTAGAAAAAAAAGAGCCTTCAGAGAAATTTCCTTTTTTGGTTCATTCAATGTATTTACTGTATTAAAAACTGCATGAATTTTCTCTATATTCATGTACTTTGCAATGATCCATGTAGTACTAAATATCTTCCTTTAGCTTAATTTATTTTTTTTTATCCATAACAAAACATGCAATCAATACTCATTGGGGTTATTACATTCTGCTGAGAGTTATGAGGATTGCATGTACTTTTGGGAAGCTAGATATAGAATTTTCTGAGAAGTCCCAAATCAATATAAATATCATCAACGTATGGTAATTTAGCAATTTAATGCTCAGCAATGAATATATACATGTATCATTTATGTGTTTGATTGCACTGGGATGCAAAATACAAAATTATGCATGATTGTTTGCCATGACTACTAGGTACATTTTAGTCTAATATATTAATGCAGGTACTTTGTTTGCAGATGTTCTATACTTATTCTAAAGATCAAACTCAAATCATGATGGAAATGGTTTTTTTTCCAAACCAATTAATGCACGCCTACACGTACATCCACATCATTCTCCCTTCAAGTTTTGTTAGTAACAATATCAATTCATGTTTAATATTTTTAATACATGTGTACCATTACCAAGAAATAGAGGAGAGAGATGGGAAGAGATTGGAAGAAAGAGAGGGGAGAGGAGGGAGGGAGAGGAGGGAGAGAGAGGGGCAAAAGAGGGAAGGAGAGAAGGAGGGGAAAAGGAGAGAAGGAGGGGAAGGGAGAGAGGGGAGGGAGAGAGGGGAGGGAGAG
>BQKZ01001761.1:75699-94062 GCA_036244855.1 Temnopleurus reevesii
AGAGGGGGAGGGGAGAGAGGGGAGGGAGAGAGGGGGAGGGGAGGGAGGGAGTGAGAGAGAGGAAGAGAAAGGCAGATGGATGTGCTTGTTATGAATTCAGCATTCATCAAAGCTGTCATTATACATGCATCCTGTGTATTGTTTTAGCCACTGTCAGACATTGAACCCAGCAGCTACATTCATTCTGCCAGCCTCTGGCAATGTCAAATCTCTCTCATCTGCAAATGATCTTTCTTTTCAACTCTTAAAGCCCAAGTAAAGTTTTGGTAAAAGCGAATATTTTTATTGCCAAATTTTGTCTTTAAATCTATATAAAATGAAATATAGTATCATGAACATGATGCACAAACGATTGTGCTAAAAACGAAAGAGTTTTGGCAAAGCTATAACCTAAAATGTGTAAAAATATTTCAGTGTCGTGTCCCCGACACTAATTCAATATTTTCTTTTATGATAAATGACAACTTCTCATGCACAGAATTGAATGAAAATTTCAGAATTGTATTGTTATGTATACCTTTTTATCATTCTATTGTAAAATCTTGGAAATAACTTTGTATGTACAGTGTATGCTCGATAACAAGCAAAATATTGTTATAACCAAATAACTAAATATGATTTAACGGTCAAATTCAAATTTTCAAAAGAGTCAGTTCGTAAAAAAAATATGCTACATGTATTGTCTCAAAATGTGTATAAAAGTTATATGTCATGATAAACATCCCAAAAATTCACATTTTTTAATCTTTACCAAAACATACTTGGGAATCCCACAATGACATGAGATGTCCTTGAATGAGACAAATAGTGGATGAAAAATATATGTACAGTTTCAGAAAATCTGACAATTTGCTCATTAGTACCTAATTTTCGATGATTTGGTAATCCTAAATTATGAAGTTCCTTTAGCTTGCAACTTTCCTTGCATCTCCATTTAATTTGCTCACACAATGTAATATTTCTTCTTTTTAGTGCAAGTAAACTTTTTTGCTCACCTTAAAAGTGTGTCCATATAGATTCTACATGCATTTGTGTAAGTTTCTTTTTCATCTATTTTTGAGATATGATCGATTTTGCAAAAATACTACATAAAACATGAACAAGGTGGTGCCCGCTAGGACATCGCAATTCTACAAGTACTGCTGACTGAAGAATTCCAATAGCATCAGAGTCATTTTTGCAAAAGTCTTTTCAATTTTCTTTTCTCTATCTTCTCCATGACATTTCTCACTTGAATTATTCACTATGTGTTCACTGAATACACTATACAACATATCAAGGTGACTATGGAGAGCTTGTTATGTAAATGTCATATGATTCTTGTATGTCGTTAGCATTCAGTACTATGTGAGGATGCTGTTCGAAGATATGTTCTTCGCAGGTCGGGCGTTGAACCAAGGTCTGCGCTTCGTGAAGCTCATGCCTTTCTATTTCTCTGTCACTATTGTCCTCCTTCATCTAACCAATCTTTTTTTCCTATTGTTTCTTCTTTTCCTTCTCCTCACTTTCTGCTATTTTTTTTCTTTACCCCAGGTCAGTGCTTCGTGAAGCTAACGCCTTTCTATTTCTCTGTCACGATTCTCCTTTATCTACCCACTCTTTTTTCCTTTTCTTTCTTCTTCTCATCTTCATTTTCTCTCTACCTGTTTTTTTATCCAGCTCGGGCATTGAACCCAGGTCAACGCTTACTAAAGTTCACCACTTTTTATTTCTCTGTCACTATTCTCCTTCATCTATCCACTCTTTTTCCCTTCTTTTGTTTCTTCTCGTCATTCTCATTTTCCGCTCTATTGTTTTCTCTCTAACTATTTTCTTTACCAGTTTGGGCATAGCACCCAGGGCAATGGGGCAATGTTTGGTTTCCTCATCCTCTTGTGATCACTATTCTCCTCCTTCACCTACCCATTCTTTTTTTTTTGTTTTTTTTTCTTCTAGTCATTCTAACTTTCCACTCTTTTGTCTTCTGTCTCCTGTTTTCTTTACCAGCTTGGGCATTGAACCCAGAGCAACGGGGCAATTTTTGGTTCCCTCATCTTCTACTTCAAATATTATCACCCTCTTTTGATCTGTAGGCCCTACATGTTCTCTCCTTTTCTTTATCATTCTGTTCTTGTTTTTCTCCATGTCTGTATCTGTTTCATTCTAACTTATTCCCCTATGCCTTGCAGAAATGCCTTTCACGTTTCACATCTGGGTGTGTCCATGGGGTTGGTTTCCATTGGAAAAAACAAGGTTATCAGTATATTTTCATTAACTGTTAATAAATGAAAAGAAATTAGACAATTTTTATTATATATTTTTGATGTTATATGTATGATGATTAAAATAAATAATGACAAAAAGCTTTGATTTCCGAGTGATTTTATTTTTGAGGGTGAGAGTGTGCATGTCTTGCTGAAAACATGATGGATATTTGTGACATCAAAACATGAGGAAATTGAAGCCATCTTACTTTAAAACGAATCATGATAGATTACCAAAAAAGGCTTTAAAATATGAAGAACACCACGCCCTAAACCTGCTCTGAGGGACAAACTTCTAATGAAAAAAGTTTTTTTTTAATTCCGCCACAAAAATATGGCTCACGACGTTACCAAAAAAGTCCGAGATTTTTTTTTCATGTAACGTTGTTATTTCTTACCTTTTCAGAAAATTGTGCAGTTTATTTCACAAAAAAACTATCACAGTATGTCAATTAAACACCAACAACTTTATATCAGAAGCATTTTGCTCGAAAGTGTAATTTAAGATATTTTTTATAGCCGAAATTACGATGGTAACAAACGAAAAGTCCGAAGCGATTTGGTAACGTCGTGAAGGAAATATCGCCGAGAAAAATATAAAACTGAAGCACGCGATGAATTCGGGTAATGAAGATATNTATGGATTTCACTCTATGAATATGAACGCATCAGCTGCATGATCACTGCACAGCTTCAAAATAGAGAAGTGTGAGTTCTACTTAGACCCCTTCACATATAGATTGTCAAAATATTGTTATCATGGTGGACTTTATTTGCTTAAAATGACCTAAAACTGCCCATTCTATTAGGGATTATCCATGCATTTCACTATGAATATGAATGCATCAGCTGCATGAACACTGCACTGCTTCAAAATACGTGTGGGGACCAACTTAGGCCCTCAATTTTTGTATAATCGAAGCATCGCTAAAATTCTTTTGACTTGTTGTATAATTTGCTTAAAATATAATATTTACGTTTATGATTGTATTCTCCTTTATATGAACAGAATATTGACTTTTGATGTCAATGAAGTTTAATATTAATCAATTCAATTCGCCAAATAATCCAGGTTGAAATGGAATGGACACAATTTCACTCAACTGGACCTGTTTAAATGATCCAATGCCGTCTCCTAAACCAGTCAAGAAACACAACTCGACAAGAACATGTACTTTTCAAGACGACTTAACCTCATCAAACCGGATTTGAACCTGGTTAATTCCACTACTGTACCAAAGATAGAAAGGAGGGGTATTGCAAAGGTAAAGAGCCCAATTTTTCTATTGGGAGAGCACATTTCTCAAGCCCCATAACACATTATCTCAGAAACAAAAAAGAATATGGACTCGAGTAACCTATGTCTAGTGTACTAGTACAAGGTGCTTGAAAGCTAAGTAGTGAAATTAAATATGCAAGTGGAGCTCATTCAACTATCAAGGACACACAGATGATATGAGTTTCACTAATAGGCTGTTGTCTATGCATTGAAAATAAAAATCATGATTTGTGAGCAAAAAAAAAATAATAAAACAGCCTGGAATATAACCGACATCAGGCTGTTGGGAGTGTGAAATAAGTATTATGTATTGAGTGATTCTGATGTAAGACTAGAATCAAACTATATTTGGACGTGCCATTGACATTAGGGTCATTCCATGTCAAATCACCCCCCCCCAAAAAAATTTGAATCATGTTTTCTCCAAATTTGTTCATATTTGGTGTATAGGATAATCGACTCTTTAAAAGCCCAAATTTTTATTTTTAGCGCGATCTGACTTACNGGGGGTTGGGGTTCACAATATTCAAAACACATCTTACATCTTTTTTCTGTAGCGCATATCATAAAAATATTTTTACTATGGATACTGGACATAAAAAAGGCCAGAGCTCTAACATGCAAAGAATGCATGTAGTGTCATTACACTTCAATAGAATAGTTGACCCCAAGACTTTAAATTCCTCTTTCTGCTCACTTATAAATATCTAAATCTAATCCAGCGACAATCTGATTTGTACAATCCTGTATAAAACATCTGTTCTATCGCTATTTCGGGATGTATCCCGTCCATCTATGAAGACATAATGAATGGCGACAGTCCGCATATTGGGTTGTAAACATTCATGATGCGGCCTACACACGTCCATGTACAGATTGATTATGAGATAGGGGACTTGACATGGAGGTTCGCCCACACGGAAATCTCAGAGTGGGACTGTAATGTAAGGAGAGTATTTCTGGGTCATAAGACTTGTTTATTTGGATACGAGCAGACTATAGGCATACACATACAATGAATGTATTCAAAGGAATCAGAATCAATAAATTGCATTAAGTTCAGTGTGCTGTGATCTAGAATAATAACATAAATTCATACAAGTGAGATTATTAATTAAGAAATGCTGTTCGATAGTCTCTAAATACAGAATACTTTTTTCATGATGGTGATTTGTACAGGTCTATACTTTATTCTAAAATTTCGGGAATTCTCTAATAAAAAAATCCCATTCTTACCTTCCATATTTATGATTTCAAACACTGTATCTCAAGGATCTATAATACCCTACAGACTTTTGGCAGCTTGGGTAATATCTTCTATTGTCATGGCAATAATAAATAGATGCCAGTGACTGGGGAGAAACCTTTTAAAATAAGGTGCAGACATTTTATCATACATTTTTAATGCAACAACTTTTAAAGAATGGCATAAAATGTTTATGAGTGAGCGACTAGATCGGGAGAACCCCTATATGTGTAGGCTTATTTCATATACTAAGCTGAAATCTTCATTTGGGTTTTATTTTCATGATCAGGAATTCGCTGAAGTTTTGACTGATACCCACAAACTTATCTACAATGATATTTCAAAACATCACAATAACCCCCCCCCCCCCACAATTCTGTAAATATATCTGGAATAATGAATGATGTTGGAAAACACAATCACATGGAGGAGTTGACAGTTGGAGAACTGTTTATTGAGATTCTTGTACATTACAGGTTTGCACACATTTCTTGTAACAAGGATCTTTTTATATCAGTTTGAGATGTACCTTTGTTAAAATGCAATTGACTTTCTTTATTTTTCTTTATAATTTTAACCAAGAAAGATATCTAGCTAAAGATATGAAATAATGAAGAAAAAAATCAGTGCAATAAAATGAAGTTATACGTCAGATGAAAGACCAAATTGATTGAGTTTATTAGAATATTGTGATAATATCGATTTGAAATATGGATGGATTATGTAAGAAAATATTCTGTTACTGTAGGACACAAGTCTACCATCAATTGGGGAACCAAATCAATAATAAAACCACTAAAATGTGTCTAATGGTCCTAAGCAGATGTTTATTACGAATTCACTTATAAATTATGTTTTGTTGCAACCAAACCGTGATAGATTTGAGGTTGGATATAATCTGTTGTACCGAGTGTGAAGTTGTGAAATAAAATGCCTCGCTAAGTACTACCATTAATTATCCTGGTAGAATTTCCCAGCTTAAAATGACCCAGAACTGTCCAATCTATCAGGGATGATCTATGGATTTCACTCTATGAATATGAATGCATCAGCTGTATGATCACATCGCAGTCTCAAAATACAGAAGAGTGAGTTCCACTTAGACCCCTTTCACATTTACATTATTAAAGTATTGTTATCCTGATCAACTTTCCCTGTTTAAAATGACCCAGAAGTGTCCATTCTATTAGGGATGATCTATGGATTTCACTCTATGAATATGAATGTATCAGCTTCAAAATATAAAAGTGTAAGGGCTACTCAGGACCCTTTCACATTAACATTGTTGAAATATTATTATTAGACTTTCTATGCTTAAAATGACCCAGAACTGTCCATTCTATTAGGGATGATCTATGGATTTCACTCTATGAATATGAACGCATCAGCTGCATGATCACTGCACAGATTAAAAATACAGAAGTGTGAAAGTCCCCTAGACCCTGGTCACATTTACATTGTTAAAAATTATGATACTGATAGACTTTCTATGCTTAAAATGACCCAGAACTGTCCACTCTATTAACCCTAAAAGGCCCGGGGGGGGGGGGGGGGNGGGGGCGCCAAATTTGAGGTAAGGAAATTTTTTATTTTGGTTGTCAGCTTAGCGGGAAGGGGCGAGGGCGCCAAATTTGGGCTCAGCCCCCCGGGTATGAAAATCCTGGGTGCGCGCCTGGCCTGCCTGGGGACACCAGAAAAGTATTAACTAGTAATTTCTTTCATTTTTTTTTCTTCCTCCGTCCATGTGAGAGTTAAACCGAGAAAATGAAAATTTATTTTAGAATACTCTGTGATGAAAAATTATTAAATTTACAGTGGATATGTTCTTCTTCAATCAAGGGTTGCTCTTACTATTAAACCATACTCAAATTAAAGGCAGGTCTATCTAGAGAGGCATTTTTTTATTGGAGGATGGGTGGGTTGAAAACTTTTTTTTTTCAAGTGTAAAATCAAATCTCAGATAAGATGAAAAATTTTGATTCAACTTCTAATCTAAAGACTCCCAAGAGATTGATTGGGTGATCATCCAGTGACATCAAACCCTAGACACCAGTCACCAAAAGTGAAAGCAAAAGAATCCACAGAAGGTAATTTATTGTTGTTTATTAACTTTTAATTCAGTACAGTTTCTTTTCAAACATAATACATTGAATAATTGAACTATTCATTAATAAAGAACAGTGAACAAACAAATCTATTCTATTGCTAATAGGGTAAAACTACCATTGCTGAAAAAAATTGTACAGTTCTTGTAAATCTACCTTATACAGACAATATACCTTATATACAGGTGACTCTTAAGGAGTGCTGTAGGAGAGCTTAATTTGGTCATTATGTGGTCATAGAATGAAGGTGATACTCAAGGTCCCTGTTAAAAGTCAATAACATTCAAATTTTTAAGAAAATGCATAGGAGTATCAAAGTTGTTAATTTGGCAGTTACAATGGCTGTACTGTTAAAAAAATATATCAATACATAGAAATATTTTAATTGAACTTTAATACTGATTTTCACTTTACAAAAAACAAATCACATTTTTTTACCATGGAATCAGTAAATACATTATTTCAGTTGACTTTGCGATTTATCATTTTTTGTTCTTTTTTATCTCCTGCTCCCACCCCAATCTTTGCTTTTTTACTCCAGGTAATAATAATTGAAGCTCAGAATGTTCGCTTGCAGTATATGGAGCAGCACGGAATATACAGCCGGCCATCAGGAGTGCCCCAATATTATCTCCATCCCAGAGCCAGTGCTAGTAGTGTCCTGATTGTACTTCAAGTTTATCTAGAGGGGAATAAAGACAATTAAGAAAGTGTCAGAACATTCATAAATGACTATAACATAAACATTTCCAAAGTTTTCAACTCAATATTTTTTACTTGCCAAATCAGGGAATATAAAAAGGTGTTAACATATTTATTGTGTGCTACATTTATAACTTGATACTAGTTTTCAACTCATTTTTTTTCTGTACTTACCAATTCAGGAAATATAAAAGGTGCTAACATACTTTACAGTGTGCTACATTTCAAACTAGAACTAGTGCACATTTATTATTTTTTATTTTTTTTTATTATACAAATCAGGAATGTATTTGTAACACCAAAAATGAGATTCAGTGTTAAGAAAAAAGGTACACAAATTTTAGGTTTAATTTTATTTTATGTTACTGAACTTACCAAATTTTATATTTGATGGATACAAGTGCAAAGTATTTAAGTATCTAAGTAAGATGATTTTCATCGGAACAAAGTAATCTGTGAAGGAACAATTGTCATATATTACTGCATTTTCAGAGAGAAGAACTGGAAAGGTGCAGTTACATGGACAACAAGAAGTCCATAGACTTCAGTTACATGGACAAGAAGTCCATGTAACGTTGTGATAAGTTTTGTTTAAGTGTTTTTTTGTTTATCAAATTTTGCATGTGAATTTATAATATGTTTGTATTAGACAAGTCTTGTAGTTATAAAATGTGTCACAATTAGAATCTCACTTGAAAGATTTTGTGAAGCTTAAAATTATAAGCCTTTATATNAGACCAAATTGATTGAGTTTATTAGAATATTGTGATAATATCGATTTGAAATATGGATGGATTATGTAAGAAAATATTCTGTTACTGTAGGACACTGTAGAACCGTACTGTAGAACCGTACGTCGGGTCGTGCTAAAAAAATTAATTTGGGGTCTTATAGAGTCAATTATGCTATACACCAAGTTTGAACAGATTTGGAGTCAGTACGATTTCACCCATTGGGTGAATTGACACGGAATGACCCATTACCATGTAGGAGTTCTTTAAATTGTCTTCCCCAAACCACCCACTCTATTATCATAAGGATAGAAAGGAATGAAAAAGACCCCAATCTTTTTTTCTTTGGGGGGGGGGGGGCACATTTCTCAAGCCCCATAACATATTATCTCAGAAACAAAAAGAATATGGACTCAAATAACCTATGTCTAGTTTACTACTAAGTAAAAGGTGCTTGAAAGCTAAGTAGTGAAATTAAATATGCAAGTGGAGCTCATTCAACTATCAAGGACAAGCAGATGATATGGGTTTCACTATATAGGATGTTGTCTATGCAGTGAAAATAAAAATCATGATTTGTGAGCAAAAAATTGAAAAACATGGTTGCCTAACTGGGCAAGTGGTGAAAAAAATCTAGCAGCACCCTGCAGCCTGGAACATACAGCTCGGTAACATTAGGCTGTAGTACGAACAACTTTACGAAACACAAGCCAGGGCTGTGTTTCATAGAGAAGACATGATGTTACAATCGAGTGCTGACCCTTTCTTGCAACCAAAAAGATCACGAGTTGTTCATAGGATCGTGCATTGATGATATATCTACAAACAGCTTTATGACACAGATCCACAACTACTTCGCTGTTCATATTTTTTTGGAACATGGCATTTCTTGGAATGCAAAATACATTCTTCCAGCACCCTCTCATATCGGCTGTGAGATCTCATCTCATTCTTTGCCTACAAACTAGTCACTTCACCACATGAGGTCAGCAGCCTTGACATGATTAAGCTTGACCTTTCAGTCTGAGGACATCCCCATCAGTCCCAGTCTCAATAAACTGCCTGGATAAGGCCTGTGCTTGCATACTTGACCATGATCTGTACATTCAAAAATGTACTTCTCTACAGGAGGTTAGCGACCTTGAAGCGATTAAGCTTGACCTTTCAGTCTGAGGACATCCCCTCTCAGTCCCAGTCTCAATAAACTGCCTGGATAAGGCCTGTGCTTGCAGACTCGACAACGATCTGTACATTCAATTACATACTTCTCCATAGATCTTTCAGACCGAGGACGGTCCTTTTCTCAATAAACTGCCTGGATAAAGTCTGTGCTTGCATACTTGACCATGATCTGTACATTCAACTAGACACTTCACCACAGGAGGTCAGCGGCCTTGAAGCGATTAAGCTTGACCTTTCAGTCTGAGGACATCCCCATCAGTCCCAGTCTCAATAAACTGCCTGGATAAGGCCTGTGCTTGCAGACTTGACCATGATCTTTGCCTACAAACTAGACACTTCTCCACAGGAGGTCAGCGGCCTTGAAATGATTAGGCTTGACCTTTCAGTCTGAGGACATCTCCCATCGGTCCATGTCTCTAGATGGTCATACATCACAGAGACCATTGGACGTCTTGTTGATAAACATTGGACTCCCTGCAGATTATGTGTGTCTTGCTATTTATGGGACCACTAATTGGGTATGAAAAATGGAGGAGTTTAGTCATTATAGCTGATACCCTTGATTGGGAGGGCTGGTAGCTTCTCATTTTATGCTCTTGTGTGGGAAAATCAGTTTTGGTGGTGTAATTTTAAAAGTAAATCAATTTGCTGATATAAGGATTTTATGACAAAGTGGAACATTTATAAGCAGTATTATAGTGCAGCTAATGAATGACGATATTTCCCTCTTGTGCTATTAGTATTGACACACAAGTTTCTAAAGACTGTTTTTAAGTTGGAAGTGTGTAAAAACAGATGCTGGAAGCATTCTTCCGAGCCTTGACAACAAAGAATGGATAAATGCAATAATAGCCTGTCATGCAGGGCTTGCTCAAGGACCAGCTCAAAGAAGTGGCTATCTTGGGTAATTCTTTATAATGAATATTATAATCATCAAATAGACACACCACTGGCAAGTACCAGTCATTCCCCAATCTACGCAGAAAAAAACTGGCACAAAGAAGGATATAGAGGACAGACGAGACATAATATCGGAAAACGAGGGGAAATAATTAATGGAGAAGCTCGAATGGAAGGGACATAAAAACCAAATAAGAGAGCTGCAAAGGTGTTCAGGGACTAAACCGTTCCCTTTTGGTCACCCCAAAGAGGCTCCTACACCGTCTGTCAGATCGAAATTTGGCCATTTTTCAGACTTTTCAAGCGTGAATTTGGTCGATGACTAATTCCCGAGCAGCGCGGCTCGATTTTCATGGTGAGAAAGCAGAGAAGTGCATTGACTGGAAGCTGGTGGGTAGTTTGCAAGCACATACCCTAGACTTTCGGTGTGTGCATGCGCAGATCATGATACAGGGCATGCGCTGTGTGACTACATCACACACATACAGCATTGCTCTATCCTCAGTCTAGAGGGAGAGCACGAGACACACAATGAGACACACAGTGTATAACCTGTATCACTCTCTGTGTGTGCGCACAACGAAACCCAAGGGTCTGTTCTGGCAGACTAGCTGGTGGTTGCATGTGTGTGCGAAATTCCTTGGCACTCCCATCTTCCTATCTTCAGTCGCTCATTTTCTCCATCTCCACCTTTCTCAATATATCTGGCATCTTCTCTCTCTCTTCCATCCATTCTTTCTCTCTTTCGATCTTACACATGCACAAGCAAGCATGCTCTCTCTCTTTCTATCTTTGTTTGCTCATTTTTCTCCCATCTTTCCCTAGTATATCCCACCTGGTTTTTTGTCTCCTCTATTCCTTTATACTTATTCCGTTATTAAAACATATTGTTATTACTTATCATAATAGTTAAAGTTTTCATTAAGAAAATCAGACTTAGAAGTTAGAGGAAAGCCAAAGAACATCTGAAAATTATTTTTTAGGTATAATTCTGCATGTTTCTAATTTTACAGTGATAAAAAAGGTTAGCTATTTTCAGTTGGTGGAAGGCAACCAAACAATTTTTATTACTATTATTACACTGGTCAACAAAATTTTACTTTTTGAAAGTTGTCTGCGATTTTTTAGCTGATTTATGGTGAATCTGATGCCCTGAATCCAAAAATCACATCGGTTTTGTCCAATCAGGTCAAGTTTTCGAGCTATCCCCACATGTTGTTTTTTACGTTTTGTTCACATGTACACATGTGTAGATCCCTTTTGGAAGGTGTTGATGGAATAAAATGACATGGCAGATGAATATTTTGGTTCGAAATGATTATACTGATAGGAAGAAATTAAAGTCATATAATAATGGGTAATTTTGCTGAAAATGGCTCAGTTTGAAGCCATGAAACCTCAAAATCCTCTAAAAATTCGGATGAGGAACTCGTATGGTTATTTTTTTCAAAATTAAAGGGTAGGACCAGCCAAAATATTTATTTATGAACAGCAGAACATAAATGTAGTAAAAAAAAAAGACCCAAACAGTTTAAGGAAAATTTGAGAAGTAAAGAGAAAATGCAGAGTTTTTAATAATATGAAAAGTGATGAAAATAATGCCAAAATCACTATACAAATATCCAAATTTGGTGACACTGGTGATAAGATAATGGCTCGTTCACTATTTATCCTTAATCCATGGCTGAGAATAAATACCTATAATTAAAAAAAAAAACTCAGAATGTTCAGATTTTTTAAAGAAATTTAACAAACATTTTAATATTTCCATTTTTATGAAACTGGATAATATTTCATGTACTAAAACAATTGAGTTTCATAAGATTTTATCATTTTAATTAATAAATATAAATAAATATATTCACAATTTTTTTTTATATAAACATGATAATATGGTATATCTGGTAATAAAAGGTGTCACGGAAGTTGCCAATTGTTCTACAATGGTGTTTATTATTTTCATCATTTTTTAAATTAAAAATTCATAATTTTCACAAATTCTGTTTGTTTTTCCTCAAACTTGTTTGTTTTGTTTATCTCATTCATATTCTTATGTTGAAAAATAAGTATTTTGGCTGGTCTCCCAGTTCAGTTTTTGTCCAATAACTTTATACTTTGCCCCATCCAATTTTTTGAGGATTTTAAGGTTTCACAGCTTCAAACTGAGGGATTTTCAACATAATTACCAGAAAATATTGGACCTGGATATTTATAGCCATTAGTATAATCATTTCTAACAAAAATATCAATTTTCCATGACATTTCAGCCCACCAAACCCTTTAAAAGTGCTCCACACATGCATTCAAGTGTACAAAACATAAAAAACAACATGTGGGGATAGCTCGGAAACTTGACCTGATTGAGCAAAACCAATGTGATTTTTGGATTCAGCACCTCAGATTTACCATAAATCAGCTGAAAAATCACAGACAACAAATTTGCTGTTGACCAGTGTTATTTATCTTTTTTTTTATCTTTTTTTTTTTTTGGAAGCAGAAGACGGCATACGAGATAAGCTAGTGACTGGAGTTCAGACGTGTGCTCTTCCGATCTCAAAGTTCTGTGTGAATTTTTTTTTTTTTTTTTTTTTTTTTTTTTTTGGGGGGGGGGGGGAGAGGCTTAGCCTCCTCTGTGTGTCTCTTCATCACTGTCTACATATATTGCACATTATCACTTGCATGATCCAACAACCATCTGTCATGTTTCTTCAATCTCTATAACACAAAATAGAAAGATCATCTTTTCCATATTTCCACGTATTATGCATGTATAAAACATGGCAGCCCATATGGAAATGTCAATGAAAGTCAAATACTAGTAATGAACAATACAAACTTGGGAAAATTTCAAAGCATAGGACAAGTAGATTTTTGTAAAAAGCAATTTGACACCATAATATTCGTCTTCAAAAAGTAAATTGTAGTCAATGATGATGACTGAAACTTTGAGAAAAGACTGAAATAGAAAAAATAATCTTAAAAAACGAGAACAATTATCAAGAGCTCCCAATTCTTCAGAAAGAAGCACATATATAAGAATGTGGAGGATTATAAGTAAATTGGAAAAATTATGTCCTAAGGACCAAATATATCACCTTTTCATATACCAACCCTTGTTATATCAGGGCTAAAATACAAATAGAAAGTAACGTGATAAGGAAAATCACCTTGCAATAACGAAAGTTTTTATAGTGTTATTATAATAATGTTCAACTCTACATGAAATTATAACACAATGGGGAATTACCACGCACCTTTGGATATTATCCCGCATACTTATGACACGAAAAAAATGAATGGGACTTGGTACACACGAGAACCTAGCTCGCATATTTCGATTCCCTGGCATATTGGACATATCGTGAGACTGCCACAAGAAATTCTACTCAAAATATTGGCTATCACATTACGTTTGCCTGGCAGGTAGAGAAAATGAAGAGTTCGGATGAGTAGATAAGAGACCCAAAGAGAAATTGACATGGGGAAAAGAAGAGGCAGTGAAAGAAAAGTTGGAGGAGGGGGGGGGNGGGGGGGGGAGGGGGGGCTGAGGAGAGGATAAAAACATATGCTCAGGGATGGGGACGGGGGATAGAGGGGGATACCCCCTGCAAAATATCAGATTGAGTCTCCAACATTTTACGAGTACACATGGAAAGCAAAGTACCCCCTCCCCAAAATCTCAAATATCTTCCAAAGTCTTTGAAAAGATAGAGACAGAGGGGGAGCAAAAGTTACTTTTAAAAAGAGGTAAAAGCACAAAGGAGAGCATAAATATATAGATTAAAGAGAGTAGGAGCTGGAAAGAAACAGAATAACATGGGTAGAGGAGGCAAATGAAAAAGAAAGGGAAAGAATGGAGGTGGTGAGAAAATCAGAGAAAATAAGACATTGGTAAAGAGGAAGGATAGAAAAAAAAACATTGGGAGAAGGGGTAAGAGGGTCATAGAAAGGCAGGGAAAGGGGGAGAGAGAACGAGGAGAATGAGAATGGGGGTGGGAGTATCAGAGACACAGAAAGCTTCACGATTTTCCATCCTTAATTCGTCGTGACTTGAAGCATGCAATACAGCATTCCCCCAGGAGAGAGTGAGGTAAAATTGAGATTTCAAGCTTCACAGGCGCCTCCAATAAGCAGCTGTGCTTTTAAAGGAATATTGCTTCATTATTTGTATCATTCAGGACTCCATAAATCATATCCTCATACAGATTACATAAATAACGTTTAGTTGCATTTTGTTTGATTACTTCATAATGGCTGGTGTATTTCCGTGCCTTTAGTCTAAAAACAAATGTTAAATTGATGTTCACAAGGTTGGAATGAAAAACTTCGCAAATTTGATTTTGTATCACTTTTAATATGGACATAAAGGAATAAGTTATAAAGAACATTGAGTAGTACATCAAACATGACAAAAATATTCAGAAATACAGAAAAATAAAATCTGTCCAGAGCAAAGCGTATTACTGCAAAGGCATGACAATAAAAGAAGATACATATGATAAAAAGCAATGATATAAACCGAAACATTGTTTAATTAAACTATAATTCATGTTTATCTACTAATTGTTTATGCAAACAAAAATTTTAGGTACTCACTTCTCACTTTTAAAATGTTAGATCCCATACTACAACAGCAGAATCAAGCTTCTTTTAAATATTAATTTCTAAAACATTTTTTTGAAATGTTCATTACCCATTTAAAGAAGGTTGTCACTCTTGCAAGATTTTGAATGTGTATCTTAGGTTCAAGAGCTTGTGAAAATAATGCTTTCTGCACACAGCCTCAAGTTTAATCCTAACCTTGAAGGGTCTTGCAGTAGTCAAATTCTAAGAACAAGGAAATTGGTATTAACAATTTGGAGAAATATGGCTCAATCGCTTAAATACTAAATCCCTGAATAGACGGCTTATTATGATCCGATTCAAACTTTAAAGAGGTCAATACATGGAGGAATACCAAGCAGGACAGGGTTGAATTCAGATCATTGGGGGTTTTGAATTTTTTTTTGATAAGGTGATTTTAATGTTTCCTAACTTTTCTTTACAACGTTCTTCAAGTCAAACTATATTGGCATAAATATAGGATTATTTGGAATATTTGGAACTTTGCATTTAGATAGTATTAATGCTAAAAAGGAAAATTAAACTCTACTTCAGTCTTTTCCTACAATATGGGAAGAGGTGGAGGGGAGGAGAGGAGGAGGGGAGGAGGGGAACCAACAAACCAACAAACAAAATACAACAGTTTTTCAGAAAATCCTAAATCTGCAATACATTTAGTTTTTCTAAAATTCTAACCACTCTCTCTTGAAGTGTGTTCCTTTAATGGCAGCTCCGATATTACAAAATATGTACACAGTATCGAATTGCGTGCCCTGCACCATGGCTGTATTAGCTTTCGTGTCCGCTCACCTGAACCGGCGATTATTTCTCCCAAGAAAATCCTAGAGTTTTAGGATTGCCGCTTGCCAAGAATGCCAAGCGAACTAACAGAATTGCTACAAAAGGCATGACGGCAAATAGGGATGGAAATAAAGAAGGAGAGAAGGCTGGGCGGAGATATTTTTTACCATTTCTCATGCTCTCCCTGGTTCTTCAAAATGGCAAGGAAAGGGTTCGATTGTGGATTGTGTTACAGATGAGGCAAATAAAAGTTTGAGGCATTATGGTCGAACACATGTAACTCTGTATTTAATAGCAGCAAACATTGAATATTAAATGCCAAGATCATGATTCAAGGGTGAATGTTGATGTCATAAAAATGGAGGGGGGGGAGTAGGTTGTAGTCTACAAACCATTGGCTTTCCTTGTTGCAAATCACAAAGTAGATAGTACAGTCTGCTATCAGAGACTACTTGCCCCTACGGAAATTTAAGCGTGCTGCTAGCTAGTAACTAGCTGTCCGCGCGCATGTTACTAGCTTGATAAGCTATCGCAAGCTTGCGGCAGAACATACTCACTAACTGTTCGCTAATTACTAGCTTGCATACTCCATACTGGCAAGCTTGCAAGCATGCAAGGACCAAATGCTGCACACTTATAAGCGTGCTAGCTATCCAAAATGGATACTTCATGCTTGCAAGCTATCGAAAAATAAACTGCAAGCTATCCGTGCTACACGCTTGCTAGCTAGCAAGCGTGCAATCAACAAAAAATTGTCCGCTGCAAGCTTGCAAGCTATCAAGAAATTCACTGCAAGCTATCAGTGCAGCACGCTTGCTAGCTAGCAAGTGTGCAATCAATGAAAATTGTCTGCTGCAAGCTTGCAAGCTATCAAGAAATTCACTGCAAGCCATCAGTGCAGCATGCTTGCTAGCTAGCAAGCGTGCAATCAATGAAAATTGTCTGCTGCAAGCTCGCAAGCTATCAAGAAATTCACTGCAAGCTATCAGTGTTTAACGCTTGCTAGCTAGCAAGCGTTCAATCAATGAAAATTGTCTGCTGCAAGCTCGCAAGCTATCAAGAAATTCACTGCAAGCTATCAGTGTTAAACGCTTGCTAGCTTGCGAGCGTGCAATCAGCAAAAATTGTTTGCTGCAAGCTGGCAAGTTATCAAAAAATTCACTGCATGCTATCAATGCTGAAAGCTTGAAAGCTAGCGAGCTGATCCAGATTTCTTGATGTTCACAATTACAATTAAGCTGAAAAAAACATTTCAGAAGACATCTGTCTGATCAAACTTAATCATGTTGATATACCGTATGCAATCTGATTCTAAGATCTTTAAATTACCAGACCTTTCAAAATTAATTCACCATGCACAGTAACTTATTTTATCAAAAAAAAATTGTCATTTTTATTTGTTAAATAACTTCATAATTACACAATTACAAAACATAAATTTACAATTGCACATGTCTGCTCTTCCATGGTAAATCACATCAAGTGATATGTATAAATCAAATTGATCTTTATTTCCACAATCAAACACTATACAAAGTTAAGAAAATAATCAAATTATCATCGCCAGTGGTGGAGCTGTAGAAAAATCTTATAGAGCTTATAAGTTGCAGCCCCAAAAATGAGTGTAACATAAGACAAGAAAATCACGTTTAACATTATTTGAATGTAGGCCCTACATAGAAATAGAGGGAGTTAAGGTATTTGGTCATTAGAATGCTCACAAAGAAAGAAATTAAGCCATGTAGGCTGAATAAAATCTGTGTTTTTCTGTCACCTTGTTGAAGAGTATGTTTTTCTGTAAACATTCCTATTTCTGCACACTCTTTCTCCTTTATCTCTTTATTCTTCTCTAATTAAACCTCTATGTACATGACTACATATTATAATGTTTATATTACATGCAGTTGTGTGGTATGCACAGCCAGACCAGCCAAGGACAAGTGGGTCATATTACTTCACTCTTATAGGCCCTTGTTCTGTCTAAACCCGGTTGGGATAAACTTGGGCGTGGGGTAGAATGTTACATCACAGATAATCTCACTTGTTGGGAGAATTCAAGCTGTATAGAAGCTACTCTCGCCATGAATAGAAATTGACAAGAAATTTTGAACACAAGCTGAGGAAAGTTGTTAAAAACCTGGTTGGCAAAAAGTTGGTGAGTCAAACATTTGTATTAATTTGTAGAGTACATTATTGAGGTTATGATCATGTAAAATTCTTGTTGTAAATCTATTCACATTTTGTTTAATCCTAGTATAAATTTCATGCCTAGAATTTGGCAAAGTATATGTTCAAGATCTGCCTTGCAGTGTTAATCACTGTACGTTTTGTAACAGGCATGCTCTAGTCAGAGATGTAGATTGAGTTATTTTGTTCATGTTTATCTCTCTCTCTCTCTCTCTCTCTCTCTCTCTCTTGTGACTGCTATAGTAATCATTTTGAGATTATAGTACATCCCATTTATTCTTGTGTTTCAATTAATAATAAAAGTTGATGATTATGTACATTGAGTTATTTCTGTAGACCATTTCTTATACCATGTACCCTGTATGATATTGTTTTAGGTGATATA
>BQKZ01001762.1:23029-45097 GCA_036244855.1 Temnopleurus reevesii
CCCCCCCCCAAAAAAAAAAAATAAATAAATAAATAAAATATATAAATAAATAAATAAATAAATAAATAAATAAAATAAATAAAATAAAAAATATAAATTAAAAAAAAAAAAAATAATAATAATAATAACAATAATAATAATAAAAATGATAATAATAATAAATTGTTTGGATGCCATCCAATGTCACTTTTTTTTTGTAAACAATTTTTTTGTAAACCTAATCTTAACAATTCATGAGGAAAATAAGGCCTAAAAAAAAGGGATGAAAAGCCAAAGAGTACTTAAAAACAATCCTCCTGTATCATGTTTCACATTTTTCAATTTTGGTGAAAAGCAAAAAAAAAAACAAAGTTCAGATTGGGCCATTTTTAGAGGGTTAGTCGGTAAAGGGCATCAAAACAATTATTTTTTTGGGGGGAGGGGGTAGGAGGGTGGGCTTAAGGAGTTACATTTGGGGAATCTCCTAGACTGTTTTTTTTTGGTTCTGACCCAAATAATAACCAGAAATCCCAAAGGAGGTGCGTAAGTGATAAATGCTCATCAAATGGGTGAGCAGGGGTGACTGGGGGATCATATATCAAGTTTGCAGGTTCATAAATGCCAAAAATATTCCAAAGAAATACACATTATTCATTCCAATTCTCAGTAAGAAATAGGGTCACAAGTTCATAACATCAATACACAATCAGACCAAAGTGATATTAGACCAAGGTCTCTGTGGTCAGAAAACTCCTCAACTTCCAGGTAAGGGCTGACCTATTCCAATAAAAAAAAAATGAGATTTTTCCATCTTATGATCAGTTCAAAAATTGTCTTTAGCACAATGTTTCACAGGAATTTTGCCATCTTTGCTATCTTTATTTTATCCTTTTTTTTTAATGAGCATTCTCCGTTTATCCTTCAGAGCAAAGAATTCTTTATGCAGAGTTTCTTAGGATCATCTGCATGGTGCATAATTGGACTCCTTAAATTTCAGTCTTTATGGATCTATTACTTAATTTAGACTGATTATTGCATGATCATTATTGCTATAACAAATATTCATATCCGATTCTCCATAATACTTGTCTTAGTGACGCAACATATACACTCAACTTCTAGGTAAGGGCTATGATCAGTTTATGACCTATTCCAATAAAAAAAATGAGAAGACTTTTTCATCTTATGAGCAGTTGCAAAATTGTGCTATCTTTAGCAAAATGTTTCACAGGAATTTTGCCATCTTTGCTACCTGTATCTTTGAATGATCTTTTTTTTATGAGCATCCTCTGTTTATTATTCAGAGCAAGGAATTCCTCATTCAGAGTGTCTTAGGATCATCTACATGGTGCATAATTTCACTCTCTTTTGAGAAATTGGAAAACAGTTTAGGGTCCATTCCACATGGAGATCTTTGTAATGCTTGTTTGTTCTGCTAAATTCTTTGAATGAAAAACAAGACAAAATTTCACCATAGTACCAGTAAATGAGGATAATAGAGCTTGCATGGAGGAATGTGGTTCATTATTTTTCAAAACTGAAGCCGAAAGGGCAAGCATACCTTTGAACAATTTATAAAAAGACCTCGACTAATGCAATAATTTCATTAAATAACATGGCGATGAAAATAGTTCTCCCTTGCGCATGAGCCTCATTATGCTCCCCAAGAGGGGTGGTGCATGGATTTCAGTCTCCGACTTGCAATGACTTGACATATTGAACTTTGGGGTCAGTTACACAAGAATGTTCCCAAGCCTTGACATCATTCCCATCCTACTGTATAAATCACACAACTCAATGTGATAATATCTATGAATTTGTGACTGCGACCTTTTCATGCAACCCGCTTGACAAGATTTAACTGAATTTCCATGCCTTCCAGCGTCAAAGAATAAAAATAAAAGTGGATGACAAGAGAACAACATTCAATGACTTGAGATAATGAAAGCCTTAACATCATTCCCAAGCCTTATCATCATTCCCAAGCCTTATCATTCCCATCCCACGGTACATGTTCAAATAACACAAGTCAATATGATAATATCCATGAATTTGGGACTGTGATCATTTTATGCAACCCACCCTTTCGGAGCATGTGATTTCAACCATGCAAAGAAGACATCATACTCCGGAGGGGGTTCATGGGTTGAGTATAAGGAAAACCCTCAAGAAAACCCTTTCTGTGAAGTGGCAAGGTTAACTGAATTTCCATGCCTTCCAGCGTCAAAGAATAAAAGTAAGTGGATGACAAGAGAACAACAACGATTCACATTGCCCAGCCATGTAGGTGGTACTTGTCTCTACGTCAAATACATGTTTGTGAAACAGCTGAAAATTAGGTTATTTTTGTCCCACCTAAAATAAATAGCAAATTGAATTATTATATCAATTACGGTAACAGAAGCTGGCAGTTGTGATTGAATTGTAAGCCCTTTGATAACTGTGTTGGTAAGGCTGAAATTTGGGCCCATAGGTCGAAATTGGTTGCATGAGGCACAGTTTAAGAATAGAAAGTGTTTTTTTGTTGGTTTGCTCAAAAGTTTTGACACTCGAAGACTAGATAAAGCAACAAAAAGGTGATATAATGTACATGTATGCTCATACAGCTTCAAGAATATCAGAGAACTGTACTTTTCCCCACTAACTTTTGTTCCAAATTTCTTAGAACACAATTGACAAAAATTGACAGCTATGGACACAAAGAAATGAGAAGAAAATAATTTATTTTAGCAGTGATATTTGGGTGATGCCTTTAAATGGATTTCAATTACATGAATCAGTCAAAATTATTTACTTTCGATGAATTACATTCAAACTATTTATGTTGACTACATGTATAATGACTTGGTAATATTAAATTGTCATAGTGTTTAATCCATTGAAGTTTGAATTTAAAAAAAAACAAAGGAAAATAGTGTCAATCAATTTATGCTGAGTGTGTGACAAAATAGATATATAAGGAGAATTTTCTGTTAAATCAACTTTGAAAAACCAACAAATACTCATGCTTCATTTAATAACTCAATTCCAGAGAGCTAACTATTATGGAGAATGCATTAGGATAGAAATTAAATGTTGATAACAAAACGGCTGAATCAAATGATCTCTCATGAAAGACAGCACAAGAACAAATACTCATTTGCTTTCTTCTCTGAGAAAACATTTGGCTCAGATGTTGGGCAATTCACATTTCAATTTCTATCATGCAGATTCTGTAACAGTTTGCATCTGCAATAGTGTTCCATCTTAGTAGCAAAACAAAGTTACACAAGATTTGATCTTTTACAGTTTTGGCAACACAGGTCTATTATCTAGTACAGTCTAACCTCGTTATAACGAGGTCGTTGGGACCAGAGAAATTACCTCTTTATATTGAAATCTTGTTATATCAGGGTAAAAATACAATAAAATACAAAGAGATGGTTCCAGGAAAATTACCTTGTTATAACTAGAGCTCGTTATATCAGTGCTCTTTATAACAAGGTTTGACTGTAATTGAATCACAATACTTGGGATAAAAGCCAAATAATTGGAAGGATTCTTAGTCTGAAGAGGAGAGTAAAAACATTATCATATCATATTGGATACTCCTCTTCAAAACCTATGAAAAATCAATAAAAATAATGCTGCAATTTCATTATTAAGATGTGCGTTGAACATCAATATTAAATTAGCTTCATTATTTGATAAAAAACTAATAACAAATATTTACACAACCATCTTTCTATCAAATTAAAAAATTGCAATTATCATTTGGAAGCTCTTCAAAAGATCTGTACCAATTAATCAATACAAATATAGATTGTAGATGACATACCTAAGAAATGTCTTTAGCGGGAATTTCATCACAAAATAAACATTAAGAGTGAATTGCACTAACTTACAGAAATAAACATCAATCTTTCCAAATAAGGGTCTTACAAAGAGTGGTTAACAAATATGATTTTTTCAATAAAAACATAAGTATACATTGAGTTGCAGACAGTATACAAAAGCACCTAACATTTTGAATCTTACATCTGACTTATAGAGTTGTCAACATTTAAAAAAAAAAGTGACATGCACACAGTCACAATACTTTCAAGTTAAAAGGAATAAAATGTTCATACCATTATACAAATTCATGCATACATTTTGTAAATTAGTCAATAGGCAGGTTTACTAATTGTTGCAAATTTTACGCATTTTCCTAACACAAAGACTGTTCTTGACAAGCTAAAAGCTTGCCAAAGGCTTGCCCGACATAGCAACAAGTAATGCATACAAATTATATACCAAATATTGCAGTTACAATGTTACCAACGGATTAAGGAATACAATTTAATAACTTTAGTTGGAAAGAAACATGCATAAATTTGAATATTAGTATACCCGCCTATTTAAATGTAGACATGAATTGTTAAACTTCATGGTTATCTCGCCTTTAACAAAACTTCTTTACCCCAAAAACGAATTCCGAATGTACCACACATGATTGTTCTTGCTCATTGATATGCTTATGGAACAAATAAATATAAAATATAAAAATAATGGTAACAATCCTTATGAAATATAATGGTAAAATAGCCTAAGATGTCCCTACATAGTTAGCACCTAAAACTTTGAGCATTAAGATATACATAAGTGTGAAGTATAATATCGCACTTACACATGTTAAACTTGGATCATATTAACAATTGACATATATATCTTAAAATTGGGTATAAATGAAGCCTCAAATAAAGTTTTGAATAACTGTAGCAGTAAAGTATATACCCTGAAATGTTTGGTTAATGATGTAGAATAAATATTTTTTTGCCCCCATATCATACTTGTTGACAGCAAAGTTATACGTTTCATGGATTTCTTCCTAGGTATTCAAACATCCAGTGATCATTGGGACTTAAATATTTTCTCACAAACTTTGGTTGGCAAGCTGTTGTTAGAAGAGAATGGCTTACCACCACAATAATTTGTGTAAAGAAATCTGGCAGTATTGCCAATGATCAATCTTGTGCTTCAAACACTTGAGCATACAAATATATAATGGTAATAATTCAAATTCTACTACTTTTTTGCATATGATATGCTTTATAAATTGATATTAGCTGAATAAAGTTTGAATTGAAATGAAATTAAAATATATACCATGCATTTTGCTAATTTGATAAGATAAATTCTGTTATATTTTTGGTAAAGGGAGTCCTGCATTATAATTCAAATTGCTGCTTCTTTTGAGTCTCAAGCATTCCATTTTCAGTATTTTTTGTATATGATATGATTTTAAATTCATATTGGCTGAATAAATTTTGAATTGAACTGAATTGAATTGAATCAGATTACATGCAATCACATTTCATGGAAATCAAAACATTGGAAAACATAATATTAGTTACTAAATTACAGGTTACATGTACATGTATATATATTAATTTGCAGAAGACATTATTGTTTTTTTTTCTCCCTTATTATTACTGTTTTACTTTTACATAAAAGCTCACAATCAAACAGGTCTTTACATAATAAAAAATCTTTTGAAATTGAATGCAAAAATTGTGTACCAAACTTCAATTTTTACAATTACTGTTTAGAATACTGACCATATAAAACATACTGAAAGTGACATGACATGGCATTGAATTTACTTTTGTAAATATCATAAATATATAACTAACAAATTATTCCACAAAAAAGAAAATATAATACAATATCTAAAAATCAAAATGCATTTCAGAGAGATGAATTATCTGTAACATAGATTGTCTATGAATTGGAGAAATAGGAAAAAGAAAATTGTACTTTGCAAGGGCATGCAAAACATGTATCTAATCATAAAATGTTACATAATTTTCTACCAATACAAACATTAATAACATGATATACATATACTCTAATTAAAAATTAAATTTACATGAATACATATTTCTACATCATTAAAAAAAAGCATATTATGCATATTTTACAGCAATTCTAGGGCAGCAATACAAAAAACATTCACAAATGCATAGATAAAAAAAACATCATTCATTTCAATAAGTTAAATAATTACTTATCAATATCACACACAACTTGCATATTCTCTAACTTTCAATAGGCACAAAGTTCATTTTATTCTAAGGCAGTTTTTTACTGTTATATAATATCATATTCACCATACACATTTCATGTTTAAATACAGTCCACCCTCTCTTTTATGTGGACATCTTGGGACGAGCACTAATCCAGATAACAGATTTAAAGGGTGTTGCTAAAAGTTGCACTTGATCGCAAGTCAACTGCAAATCAGTTGCAAATTGGAACACGCATTTTCAGTCGCGCACTGTCTGTTGTTTTGACATGACACTCATGAAACAATTATCTTAATTGGTGCATTATGAGCAACGGCGACTTGTGATCAATTTCAACTTCAACAACCCCACCCCCCCATACATGGGAGACTTCTACTGCTTTGCTCATATACAAAACTTAGCAGAAGAATTTTGCTAGCCCTGTCCAATCCTCAACCCCAAACAAAATTGTTTTCCTTTTCTAACACGAGTTCCTAGCCCAGGGTTATAAAGACACGTAGAATCACTTGGAAATACTTGGATAACCCTACTAATATGCAAGGCCAAGTGGTCCTAGACTAAATGCAGACCAAGCTTAGTCCTATTTAACCGCATATTGAGTCCAGGCCTAAGGTTTTTAATGCGTGAGAGAAGAACTGGGCTAGGGACGAAGTTGTGGGCGAGAATACGATTGTTATTTCAATACATGCAGTTGCCAATGTTTTAGATGTTGAATGTGTGAATGTATGTTGTTATCATGAGAGGAAGCATATTACCAATACACATATGCTTTCTCATCTCAGGAAACATTTGGCTCAGCTGTTAGGTGGTTCACATCTTAATTTCTATCTGCATGCATATTACGGAACAGTTGGCATCTCTATACATATACATGTGCTTGACTTGTGCTTGACTTGTATATGTAGGCGAGCATTAGGTGCACACCCTGCTAAAATATTCCTGCAAAATAATGGAAATATACCCTGCATAGTTAAGCCTCATATCAGTCATAAACAGGCAAAGAAGGGCAGCAAAATGTTTGTCTTTGTGCACACATCATATCTTGTTTCAGGCAACTAAAATGACATACTTATTCTTAATCTCTTTCTTCATTTGATAATTTGGCAAAACTGTAATTCTGTATTCTTTATCTCTCTTTCTGTTTTTCTTATCATCCTTTTTTCCTCATTCTCTCTTTCTAACACTCTCTCTCCCTTCATCTCTTCATATCTTTTAGTTTATTCCTCTCACATTGTGATTCCTTTTGCATTGTCTCTCCCTTGTTTCTTCCCATTCAGTCTGTCTCTCTCTCTCTCTCTCTCTCTCTCTCTCTCTCTCTCACTCTCATACTTTCTTTAGATCATCCCTCTTTCTGTCTCTTTTTGTCCTACACAGCTGGTGCATATATCCAACAGGTTCTATGAAAATAGTCAGATTACATACAATACCTGTGGAACAGGAGCTCTGTTAGGCATCCACAACAATCGTCCATCGTCCATTTCACAACAGACAATCATTCCAGCATTGTTTGTGGTCTGAAGTTAATACACGATGAATGAATAAAGATTTCATCAAAAATTAAAAGTCTCATCATCATCATCTTGATCGACACCGAACCTAACTCTGCGCATCTCTTTCTTGATCTGTCTTTCCAATCTCCTATCGATGTTCTTTTGTTCTCTGTTATGTCTCCTGAGCTCGCTTGCTACAGCGTCTAACGCAAGCGTGCGATCTGTCGCGGTCTCAAACACTTCCTCGAAGGTCTGTCCCCTCGGTTGGACCTGCGTATCCGCAAGAGGGTTTTCAATTCTCACAATGCTGCTTTCGTCGATTTGCTCAACTGAGCTATCCCAGGCCATGAAGCCTCCAAAGTAGTTCCTGATGTTTCCATCCCCGACCATCCCGACTTGATCGAAGCCGCTTCCTCCGACATATCGCACGCCTGGACCCATCCTCTCATCCTGGGGGTACTCCTTGGGCGTTTCGCTGGTGGTGTGCAGGACAGCTGGGTTGAGATGGTGGAGGTTGTTCCCACCGCTGCCAGCGGATTCCCTGAAGATATCCCTCACCTCATCTAGGTTAGGGTCTCTACTGTTCAACCTGGCTTCCTTACGCGACCCGTCCCTCTTCCTGTCCCTTGGGTTGTCCCCAAAAGCAGCTGTCTCTCTGAGCCTGTCACGACCCCGCTCCCTGTCCGCTCGAGGTGAAGGATCTAACTCTTCGGTGATGATTCTCACTCGTCCTCGAGGGCTCACTTTGATTCTCTCCCGTGTGCCTTCAGGCTCTTTGTCCAGACCCCTCTGCGGTTTATCCCGAGGGCGCTCTCTACCTGTCTCCCTCAGGGATGGATCATCAAAGATTCCTCTGATTTTATCCCTGGTACCATCCCTTCCCCTCCCACCACCTCGATCAAGATCAACATCCAGAAAGATATCCTGATTGGTGTTCTCTCTTGTCCTCTTGTTCTCTTTCCTCTCCTTCCGCTTCAGCTTACCCTCCCTGTTGCCGTCTGTCCAGATATCAGCGTAGAGCTCCCAGGGATTGTACGCAATCGAGCTGGTCAGCGTACAGTGGCAGCAGTACGGGTGAGGCTCACATCCAGGATTACAACAAGGCATGTACTCGTTGAAGGACGGCTTGTGCATCTCCGACGGGGCCCACTCCATCCTGCTGTCAAAGTCCTCTCTAATTCGGGTGATCAGCTCGATGATCTCCTGGTACTCTGGCTCCGATGCGATGTTATACTGCTCGGCAGGGTCGCGGTGGAGGTCATAGAGGAGCGGAGGGGTGTGCTTGGTCCGTTTGGCAGTCTTCCGGCAGTCTGGATCGGGATGGGCTATCCCTGAGAGAGTGGACCCCTTGGTGTAGAAGTGGGCCTTGTATTGCTTGTAGCGCACTGCAAAGGAACTCTGTCGCTCGCTGGCTGCTGGTGAGTAGTAGAAGAATGTCTCTCTCAAACTCTAGGATATCAAAACAAAAACAATATCATATATTACAAACACTGATCATTGTGGTTAATTTAATTATTCAGAACTAGAACGACGTCAAAAATTTACTGAACTGGAAACACAATAAACAATCAAAATCCTATCTAACATGCACATTGGTAGCTATTAAATTTTGAATAATTTTCTCTCAACGTAGTAAAATTATATTTTCGTGAAAATTATGTGCCATAAGAGAAAATTCAAGTATTGCCATTTTATGTATTACATGTTGATTCAATACCCTGTACTACTCTTTGATTGATTAGCAAGGCTAGTACTGAATTCTTTAACTTTCCTTGGCTTTGTACTGGGTTCATCAGTACCAGTGGCTAAGAGATTAAACCAAATCTCACCTTAGCGTCATTGAAAAGGAACGGAGCCATATCCACGCCATCCAGCATAGCGCTTGGCAGCCTAGCCCCAGTGATCTTGGCCACAGTCGGTAGGAGGTCGAGTGTACTGGACAGCTCTTGGGTGTATCCTGGCTTGATACGCCCTCTCCAGTTAGCGATGGCTGGTACCCGCACGCCCCCCTCGTAGGTGGTCGCCTTGCCGCATTTAAGAAGTCCCACGCTGCCACCCCATCGCTTGGAGAGACTGGGCCTAGGGACAAATGAGGAAAAAAAGGCAGAAATAGCTTTTACTTTTTGGCATAGTACGTTCAGGCCTACCATGCATACTTCTATTTGACACATTTTTGTAATCCAATTTGTCATTAGTATTGCAAGACAGTGTATCACCAAGATAAGAGACACTGAACGACTTTAAGATTGACTGGTATCCCTTCTTGTGCGTAATAATTTATAATGTAAGAGCATTCAGCACAAGAATTGAAAAAAGTCTTTCTTAAATTAGTGCATAACTTTAAGAACAATTTGGTGAAACACCGCCCTAAAATTGAAAATATTACTTTAAATTCATCCAAATCATAGTGCGCTATTACAAGATGAGGTAAAAGTAGATTTGACAGGAATGGATTGGTTTATTGATTAAGGGGGAGGGGAGGCACTCTTGCCAAATAAAATATATTTTTGGTCTTGTGGAGAGGCTGCGACGGCGTAAAATACCCTTCCCAGCCATCGTTAGAAAGTGAAGATTTTTTTTTCTTGTAATTGTGTCCATTGATTATGGGAACGATGTATTTTTAAGTCTGACCTATCGACCTATCCTGGATCCGCCCCTGTGTTGTTAGACACATACCCATTATCAGCACTGAAGAAGATGAAGGTATCCTCCCACAAATCCTGTTCATCCAGCTCCTCCATCACCTGACCGATCTCCCAATCCATCGCGGCCAGAGCATCTCCATAATCCCCGCGAGCCGACGCACCCGTGTTCCGCCAGTCAGCATACTGCGGGTCGTGCGTGTGCTGGAAGGAGTAGTAGAGAAAGAAGGGCTTTGATTTGTGAACGCTCTTACGGATGGCTTTACGGGCCTGCATGGCGTACTTCTCGTCCAGGGTCATGAGGTCAATGGGCTGCTCGATGATGGTGGTGCCATTGTAGAGCGGGCAGGGACTGAAGTTCTGTTTGCAGCTGTAGACGCAGGTCCGGTTTGGATGGAAACAGATGCTACAGGGGCAGTGGCTGTGTGATGCAGGAAGACCTGGGAGGGATAAGAGAAAAAAGATCAGGGAAAATATTATTTCATATGATAGTGAGTTAATTACTGTATTTTTATTCATTTCATTGTCTTTCCCTGAAAAGAAAAATTGTAACTACATTCCAAGCGAAAACAATACTTGACAATATAAATACAGGTAACTCTGCCTAAAGGCCAGGGCACACCAAACACGGCACGGCATCACGGCACGGTTTTTACGCTATGTCTCCCCTGTGATTGGCCAATTCTTGAAACATCCTTTGCGCGGAGGAGTGCAGTGGCCAATAACAACCAAGATACCGCGTAAAAGCCGTGCCATTTTGTCATGCTGTGTTTGGTGTGACCGGGCCATAATTCGAATCTCTTGGGACCACACGAATCTGTTCGACTTATGAGAATGGAGACTTAGAATAGGTTAATAATACTGGATTTGTATGATTTGTTCGAGAAAATCACATCAACCTAGGCAGTTATTCGACTAATGGGGTGTTGCTGAAAATCAACTGCAACTTTGCCAATTGTAACGCGCATTTTCATTCGCGCACGGTATGCGCATTTAATTTAGACGCACATGAAACAATTATTTTGATTGGCGCGTTCCGATCAACTGCAACTTGCGATCAATTGCAACTTTTGAGCAACACCTCCTAAGACAAGTTTGACTTATGCAAAGTTGACTCTATGTGAGCAGAAAATCCTCTTCCAAATTTGATGCCTGGGGGTTATCAACGAACCTGAATTCCTACAAAAGGTTCTCCTTATCAGTTGATACTGATAACAATTACGTACTTGTATGAGATTGTTAATATCTATGATCTGAGTGAAATTTACAGGGGTGTGGGGAGGAAGACCTGTAGGTCACGGTTATTTGGTTAGCCTTTTCCACACCCTGGCACCCCCTCAAATTCCCACAGATCATTTATCTTTCTCTTTTCATTGCTCATATTTCAAATGAAACGAAATTAAATTAAATCATGTGTTCATCATGTTTCTTCTTTTCTTATAAATGCCAAATAAGTAATAGATAAATAAACAAACAAGCCATAAACAATTTTAAAAATTTATACATAGAACTGAGGGAGAGACTAAGACGTGAGGTATTAATAAAAATGCATGGAAATTCAAACAAAATATGAGCATGAGAAAAGGATGAAATGTCTCAAGCTACAAAATGACACTCTGCATTAATCTTTTGCTTTACCCAATAGATGCAAATTAAAAAAATATATTAACAACAAATAGGTGCACTTTCAGACTCAAGTACATTTCTTCCCCCAAATGCACAACAAACCAATATGTACACAAAAACCCACACATTAATCTTCAGAACTAACGCATCATTGCACAATCAAAGGGATTGCAACTGAGTGTACAAAATTTGTTGCTGATATATCCTCATTTTCTCTGGGATATGAATGTGTATTTACGTATTTTGTGGCTTAAAGGTTTCCATGGCAACGGTACAAGGAAAACCATACAGGATGTATCATCAAGGGAGGAAAAAAAGGGAGTTAAAAAAAGCATATACCACACCAGTTTACCATGTGAGAAAACATATTTTTTTTGCCTTTCACATACATACCACACACAAAAAAATTATAAACAGATTTTACCTAGACACTACGCTTGGCATTTGCCTTATATTTCTTGACTTATATTTTCATTGGCATAATTATTAATTTCCATAACACCTGCTTATAGATAATTTCACATTAAAAGCATGCCAAGAAAAAGGGGCAAGAAAAATTGTACTTCAACATTAATGCATTGGAAAATCCTATATTAATCAAAGTAGAGCTTTCAAAGGGGACTTATGAGAGTGGATTTTTCTGACAGCAAGTGCAAAAAAAAAGTTCGCTCAGAAATCAGGTGAGATGTCCCTATTGATGCCTCTTAAACAGTCAAGTATATGCCATAAATATAAAAGATGACACAGTTAGAATGTAGAATTTTCTTTGCGTTGAATTAAAACTTGTATGACTTCATACTATTCTCCACTCCTACAACAATTGCTCATTATTTTTTAAGTACATTGTAGATGAATGGTTTCAGCTCGAGTTGATATTTTGAAGATTTGCTAATAATAATCATGCATGAAAGTTGAGGATTATGATACCATAATATCCAATATTTTTGCATTTTGGGACCTGTTTTAACATTTTTGTGTGTTGTTATTTTTGCATTTTTAAAGCATTTGTATGCATATGTATGTGCATCACACCGGGAAGAAATTTTAGCGAGACAAGGACCGTGAATATCACGAAAATAAAACTATTGCGAAAATTTCAGCATATACAGTGATGTTATGTAGGTTATGTTTTAGGGTTTAATATCATTGAAACTTGCAATACTACACAGAATATTCTCGTCTGGAACAATTTTCGCCAGAGCAAATGTCAAGAAACCCTGGTAAGATATTCAAGTGCATGAAAGTAGGTCAAAATAACATCATTCCTTCTGAATTGATACACTCAAAAGGTCATCTGTCTTGCTCAGATTTTCCTCCTAACTGCTTGATAATGACCTCTTCAGAGTGTCAAACAAGACATCCAGTGTTCTTTCAAACAGAGACTCCATCAGAACGTTTTTTTTTTAAACTAGAGTATTGGGTGAAATTCAGACCTCAGACATAGGCCATATCGTTAGTGTTTTCATGAAGCGATGAGAGCCAGAGGGTATTGAAATGAGTAACAAACCCATTGAAACGTGTACTTTTATAGAATTAACACGTTTGATAGGAAGCCTGCTAGATTGGCGCAATGTCAGGATTTCTTTGTCTTCATGCAACAATGCCCTTTGGCTTCCGTCACTTTGTGAAAACACGGGCAATATAATATGATTTCTTATGGTGCTTTTCCCCTAAGGTCTAAAGCGCTCTTACAATATTATTATCCTGGTCAAAGAATATATAACAATGACACATGCACATTAGTGCATTACCATAGCTCCCTGGGGAGCTTCCACAATGTCAGCCTACAGAGACAACGACAATCTTCATATCCTACCAAGTACCCATTTACGTACATGGGTTGAGTGCAGCATTCTTGCTGAAGGAACTTAATGACATACATAAGGTTGGATTCAAACCGCAGACCTTCTAGTTGAGAGGCGAAAGTCATAACCACAACAACACCACATACAATGTAGCTTCCATTCTAAACAAACTACACTGTATGTTAACCAAATTGAGCTACCATAGCATTGCTGCAATATATGTATGCCTACATGTACATGGATCGTTGGATTGTTAGCGATTGTGTAGGAAAAAGCCTACATCACGAGGGGATCTTTACCACAATTTTGTGAGCTCTATTCTTACTGATATCCTGGCAGCATTTTGAGATTAAAGGTGTTAAAAAATGTGCAAGCTATTGCAGGGACGTACCTGTATCATTGCCCCGCTAATTCAAATCAGGGATTAGAAGGATCCCTGTTCAAATGAAATGGCCTTTGCATCTAAATGTTGATCACAAACAACCTATTTACTTCTCACCTCCCAATGGGTGTACCCAGTCGGACGGAATAACAGCATTATGAAATATGTAAGGAACATTAAAAAAAATTGCAGTCAACAAAAAAACTAACACCCACTGAGAGTATCCAAGTATTATCAACAAAGAATTATTATTTACCTCTCAAAAACCCCTTTGATCACTTTGGAAATAAAATTCTTGCAAACATCTCTATTTACCTTTGCACCGATTTCATGGCCAAATTATCCTGAGATTGAGGATATTATAAAGTGTGCCACTATTGACACAATTTGTCAGCCAGCAATTTATCTATTGTTGCTGTTGGAAACTGTGATTAATTCAACCTAGTACATTTCTGGAATAAACAGTCTGACACAAACTCAGAAAGCTGATGTGGTTTGAAGAAAAAGCACATAGTAAAAATGCTTAAATTTAGCAGTGCCCCACATTTTTTAGAAGTCATCTATATATTCTTACAATATCATACAATATTTGAAATTGATTAGTTTAATTGGATTAAAAATCTACAAGGGTGTAATCCATGATATTTCACCCTATTTCTACAGAAGGAAGATCAATACTATTGCTGAATTCAACATTTGGAAAGGATACAAACTGTAACTTCCAATATTAAGTTTTTGTGACTGAAATCCTAGAATTTTTATTTATTTATCGTAGTTGAAAAATGAAGAATTCTTTACCATTATTATTCATAGAAAAAACAAACCATTTAGAAATATAAAAATGTCAAAATATAAAATAGCTTGTTAGATTCAATTTCATCTTCTTGAAAAGTGGGGTCAGTATTCTCTGAATTCTACGGAAATTCCTCTCGAGTCCAGAACTGCTTAGGAATTCACTGAAATATATATAAACTTCTTAAAAACAAACTCTCAGAGTAAAGCAAATGCGTAAAGATCTCTTCTGTATACATGGGTGTAGATATTACACCTTGTTGAAAGGCTTCCACACCTACACTGACCTATGCTAAACAAAGTAAGACGTGGTAAACAAGATTAATTCCTTCGCTAAGACTACAGCACTATACCCCATTCAGACAAGGTGATTATGGACAGGTACTACTTGAAACAAGTGGGGTCAATTGCATAAAATGGTCTGAGCTATCATCTTCTTGATAAGACATCTTAACTTCATATACCACCTACATGTATGTAACATAAATGTATCAACGTCTATTTCTATGTCAAGAGGGTGGGACAAGAAGCTACTTCTAAGTACAGGAAAGCTATAAATTAAAGACCATTTCGTGTAATTGGCCCCTGGTTAGGACTACATCTGTATATAACTGGGGAGTATGTATTTCATACACACTAGATTCTGGGTGGGGAGCAGCATAGTTCATGTCATTATGATCCAAAACCCAACAGAGCTAAAATACAGTGATGCCAACTGTTCGGGAATGAGCAATGATATACGGTAGCATTGAAAGAAAATAATATGTAAATTGATGAGCCAAATGTTCACTCAGGGGAGAAGGCATATGGATATTGTTACCATAATTTCTCTCATAAGAAAATGTTTGGCTCAGCTGTTTGGTGAATTCACTTTCTAATTGCTAACCTCAAGCACATTCCAGAATGGTTGATATCTCTGCAAAATATAGCCAATCTGGTAACTATGGTTATTTCCTACCTGTTAAGAATATGATATGCAGATATTTCAATCACTGATTATCAAGAAACTTGTAATAATTCCACTATAATATATATCTACAATAATTCCAAACAATAACATTGGCAACCTCTCAGTAACTTCTTATTTCATATGATATTTTCAAGTTACAAAATTGATTCAAGTATACTAGACAAACTATTATGGGAGTTTTGCTTTAAAGAATTTGTAATAAATTGCAAACAAACCATGTTGATGGCACATGCCAATAAACAGCAACTTGCAGTTGATCGCGAAGTCTAGCAACACCAGACACATAATCATACCAGTGTGAAAGAGGTCCCAGCTCTCTTTCCTAAACTGACCAACAGGAGAAAGATAACGGTGTATTTTAAGAAAACCCAGAAACTGAGACCACAATGATATCCAAGCAAGAAGGTTAATCACCCAAAAGTGCATGTAACAAGTTCACAGAACCTCGGCATGGGGGCTAGAAATACATACAAGAAGGATTACACAAAATATTTTTGGTGGTTCCCAATAGTAGGTCACGCTCCTCCCCATTGATAATTATTCCTCAAAAAGTCTGCATGTATGTGTAGTGTCAAATTAGTGACAGTTTTCAAATTTATATGGAGTTTATGTCATTGGAAATGGATGGGTTTCTTGTGGAAAATAGGAACTTTAAAGCATTTTAATGTATTTTGAAATTGCAATGGAAAGTTCTGACAAGCTATTCGCAACATCAAGTCCCAGTCACACATCGGGAAAAATAGCCAACTTTATGCTAAAGGTATTTTATTTAATAGTCTCTATTTACAGTAAATTGCAAGGTGCATAGATATGGCAAGCGCTATTAATACGTTGCTTACATGTTGCATGTCATGCCGAAGCTGAACACATTCACTGTTGTAACGTGAAACAAAGCATGTCCCTCATATGCATAATGGGAATTAGCTTATATGTGCAATGGGCAAACGTTGGCTTCATGAAATTTTGAAATTGAACCAATCCATCAAGCTCAGGAAAATACGACTTTATAAACAAAAATATTGATTAAAACTTTTAAATACTACAAGGGTGAAATTGAAAATGTCATTCTTCTTACGGTTGAATTTTCTTGCTTGTTGTATATAAAGTGGGGCATGCATACCGTACATAGAATTTTTCATCATAATATAATTTATAGGAATTGAATTATTTTGACAGGTTTATGTATATTCCATAAAATACTCATAGGGAAGAGGAAGCGATTAAAAATGCATTCGGAATTTTTCATATCCACTAAATGTTCCAGCACGTTTACATCAAAACCAGTCATGAAAAAGCCTGGGGGCAAAGGAGGGGAAACTTATACTCCTGACCAGTAGTAATCCCAAAGATAACACACTGATCCTAAGTTGATACTCGTAAGTACCGCCAGCCGGGCAATGTCACGTTCAACAATCATACCCAGACATGCTCCAGACGTTGCGATTATTCTTAACCAATTGAATACCAGAAATATGGTTTTTTACACTGGTTGTTGGTTCATAGGAATTTGATTGCTGTGCTATACATGTAGATGTCAAATATCCATGATCCATTGTTGGGTTGTTGAGAAATTATTTGCTATTCTGAATTCATATGTACAATATAATCACAATGAATCAAACATTACGTATGTCAGATAGTGGCAACAGCAGTAAGCAAATTGATGAAAAGCAATATAGACTTATCAAATATGGAGAGGAAGAGACAGAAACACCCTGTTCACACTAAGTTGTAGGCCTTGTTGAGGCAGACCTGAGTTCAGCTTAAATTATAGAGTAAAGTATATGTATAGGTAAAAACGCAACACCCAAAGAGGGCCCACATTTAAAAAAGCTATTGCGGTAGCTTTGGGCTATATGAAGCTCGAGGATAGCACATTTCCAATTTAGGCCCAAATGCGATTCTAATTGTGTGTCTTCCTCTGCAGTATAATATCCTATGCACTTTACAGAATAAATTTATTTTATCATTTTAATGCAGATTGCCTCTGTCTGTAGATCTCACACAGATTTCAAATGTACATTAACAACATTGGGGAGCAAGAACCACAATTCAAGCCAACTGTGGGCATCATACTGGCGAAAATTTTTCTAAGGCTGTGTAAAATATGGTCAGATACAGTAGATCAATAATAGTTTTTTTAGAGAGAATTGGAGAGAGTGAGAGGGGAAAAGAGAGAAGGATAAAAGGGAGAGGGTGGAATGTGCAGATATCAGAATGTTATCCAGCAGAGAGTTATGTGGTATGATAACGAGAATAAAAAAGAAACTGTAGAATGAAATCATGTTGAGCTTCCAAGTTCAAGGTAAGTTCATACAAATCTAATAACGCTCACTCTGTTCGTTTGGATCCTGCTTGACTTTCCAAAACCCTAATTTGTACAACCTAGCCTGAACTAATGTGCTTTAAAATAGTAACACGAATCACTAGCTTACATTTAAAAAAACACATTTTGTTGGCTCCGAAATATCTTTGTTGCTGCCAAATATATAGAGGATCAGATTTTTTGGAAAATGTATTACCGTGAAGGTTATTGTGGGCTATTGTTTGCATGTAGATAGATTCTTAACCATACATAATATCCATCCCATGATTTAGGTACTACAGTATATGGACAGAAATAAAGTTACCAGTGTCCCACCAAGTCCCACGAAAGTGCATGTGTTTTATACATAGGCTTTGGTGGGACATGGTGGGAAACTGTAAACTATATTTCTGTCCATACTGTAGGTATGTAAAATGAAAAGGACACACCACAATTTGCTGTCGTCAACAGTACTGAGTAGGCCCTACATAAAAAAAAATAAAAAGTAGAAAAATATTTATAAGTTTCTGAGAATCAAAGGCTTCAAATATTAAAGGCATACAAAAGAGCCTTCTTCAAAATAAGTATAATACAGAGAAATTTCTCCAAGTCCAAAGAGATATGTACATGCATGCATATTTTTTTCACGCATTTGTAGCCATTACAGCAAAAATATTGACCACAGAAACCAAAATTGAACAAAAGCAATAATTCAGTTCACCTTTTCCCACTTCCACATTTTGAGCATTTATAGCCATTGCCGCTGGCTGTAGCACGAGTATTGCCTGTCAAAAACACAACAGAGTGTTATTAAAACCGGAATTTAATTGCAGTAGAAATGAGGAAAAATAGAATAATAAAATTCAGGACAGGAAACAAACAATCACCGACATATTTCTGTGATGATTTTAATAAGAAGGGCATCAGCAAAAAAAAAAACTGAATGAAAAGCTGCCATATTTTCAATCAATACATTGAAGTCAATGTCTTCAGTTTGTTTGGTCTTTTAAGGTTTATTTGAAATATTTGCCCCAAGCCCAATTTGAAAACCTCAAATTTGTCTCAAAACTTGTAAGGATGCACTCTTTTCTCTATGAAATTACTGTTATGGAAAAACAGACATTTTTGGCATATTTGGGAAAAGCACTACTAGGGAAAATACAGAAGTCATGATTTCAAATGAATGGAGAAGAATAAGGCAGATAATCTTTTTATGTTGCACTCAGCTGACCGACCCACTGATAATTTAATGGCATGACCTGAACTTCGTTTCTAGCTTTTCACTCAAATGTATAAATCACAGTAAGATTATAGAAGCACATAAAAAAGGACAACCTGGAAATGCATTTTTCTTTGAAATTTCATTCCCTTCTTAATCTTATCTTCCACATGAAATGTTAGCAACATATAGAAATTCATAAAAAAAAAAGATTGATGGAGAAGGACAAAAAGAGTGCACAAGGTGGAAGGATGAGAAAAGAAAAAGGGGTAAGATAGAAATTTAGGCTTTTACCAAGATGAACATGAAACAATGGTTTGATTGGAGCGTTCTGATCAACTGCAAAGTACGATCGATTGCAACTTTCTTAGATTCATATTTCACTGAAGAAAAGTTTAATATCCTCCAATAATGATACAAACATTGTTCTTATTCTCACAGTTGTTCAGCTGAAAGGAAAATTCGAAACAAAGGAAAATACTTCCAATAAAACTGAACAAAACAGACTGAACAAAAAAAACGCCCTTAGGTCAAGTTCAGTGTTTTATTCAGCATCATCTTTCCTCATCGCGATGACAGAGCTATTAAGTACTAAATTACTTTTGACACATTGTCAAAAACATTTTACAAGAACTCCTTCTGGGAGCTTGGAAAAGGCATAGGGGGTTTCCACATATCTGGCAAGGGTCTGATTATCGCGCACAGCGAGGGAAAGTGAAATTAAACATAACGTGTCCCAGAGGTAATTAGGTATTTTGCAGAAAACCAATTTAGAATGTTGTTTCATTGCTTGTGACTTTATCATTTTCATAAGAAGCTCACACAGAATAAGGGAAAGGGAAACTAAAAACTGAATTTCTAAAGATAATACTGTGAAATACTGTTCTTATCCACTGGTGGAGACATGTAAAAAAAAAATCTGTAATTTTTGGACCGGGATCAAAATCTTGATATGTCATACATTTTTCCTGATAATACAGCCAGTCACTTGGAGGTATGTGTATACATGCTATACATGAATCAAATTGTAGGAATTGAGTTCCATGCTATCCATCCATTCGCAACATGATTCAGCTTCTTCTGGTACAGTCTCCGCCCCTCCCACATCTCTCTTCCTCGAAAAAACAACAACAAAAGTTTATCATATTCATCATCTTTTGGCAGACAGTCTATATAGCCTTCCTTTAAACTGGTACGAAGAAAAGTGTATAGAGGGACTGTCCTTGCACTTGCTAAGAGCTGATGGACATTTATTGAGGGTGAGGAGAAAGCTTTAAAGGGAAACATCTTTAAAAAGTACATAAGAGGCGCCGTAGTGTAGTGGTTCTGACTCTCGCCTTTCAACCAGAGGGTCGTAGGTTCGAATTCCACCAATGACATCAATTTCCTTCAGCAAGAAATTCATCCACATTGTGCTGCACTCAACCAAGGTGAGGTAAATGGGGACGGCAGGAAGAAATTCCTTGTAATGCGGAGAGCCGTAATGGTTGCCAGCTAGAGCCGGGTAATAGTGAGTGTGGACCTGTGCGCTATACAAGTAGCCACCATTATTATTGACTTTCTTGATAAAATGCTTGTAGAACTTAGCAAAATAACATACAATATAAAGAGGAGAAATCTTTAAAGGGAAGAGTCTTTGACAAGTGCATAAGAGTTTCATGATAAAAGACTCCTAAAGAGCTTAGAAAAACAATGATCTGCAATATTTCTTTACCATTTTTGCATCACCCTTTTCACTTTTTACATATTCCCTCCTCAACAATGCCAATTCTGTCTCCCTCGATGTTTTGCTCCTTAAAATGAAAGTCTCTACCTTGTGTTCAAAAGCAGGGGGAAACTTTAAAGGGAAATGTCAATAAGTATGGGTAATCAATAGTTTCATCATTAAATAATCCCAAAGAACTCATTAAAATAACAATCTATCAAATTTATTTATGATTTATCTACCAACTTTATCACTTGTTGCATAATTTCCTCTACCATGTTAATTCTGTCTCCCTCCAAAGATGTTTCCCTCCCAAATATGAAAGACTCCCCAAAGCAGGAGAAAGCTTTCAAAGGCATCGTCTTCAACAAGTTGGGTGTGTAAAGAGTTTCATGATAAAATAATCCTCAAGGATTTTGGAAAAATTACAATCTACAACATTTCTTTCTTATTTCTCCATCATCTTCTTTTTTATTTCTCCATTATCTTCTTTCTTATTTCTCCATCATCTTCTTCTTCAGTTTTGTTGCATATTTTCCTCTACCATGCCAATTCTGTCTCCCCTATAAAAGATATTCCCTCCCAAAATGAAAGTCTCTCCATTGTGTTCAGAAGCAGGAGAATGTTTTAAAGGGAAACATCCTCGACAAAAGTTCCATTGAAAAAAAAAAACGATTTCAAAGAACTTAGCACAATAAAGATCTGCAACATTTCTTTTATCATTTCTGTATAACCTTTTTCACCATTTGAATACATGTCTCTTATACTTTTCTGTCTCCCTATGTTTCCCCTAAAAATTGAAAGTTCCTCCATTGTATTCAAAAGCATAATTTTGATACTCCAGCAAAGCAACATACTTACACGGCGGCAGGGAGAGAACTTTCGGTTTGTAGTGGCTCCCAAACTTTTCTTTCTCCAATTCACAGATTTCCACCACATCTCAACCCAAATTCAAAGAGGTTTTTCCAATGGAGCTTTAGGAAATTTGAGAATCCATTGTTAGCATATATACCCAGCTTCAGGAAACAGTGACACCGGGGCGGGCTGAATATGTCACAGGGCATGGGCACGCTGGCAATCCCTTCCCCCTTTGATACCTGAATACC
>BQKZ01001762.1:46325-86710 GCA_036244855.1 Temnopleurus reevesii
CCCCCCCCCCCCCTCCCCCCTCTCCTTTTGGAAAATAAAAAAGAGGCTTTTTTGTTAGCATACAGTCAGCTTGAGGAAACAGTGACACCAGGGAGGGGTCAATATATCATAGGGCATGGGCAGACCAGCAACCCCTTCCCCCTTTGATACCTGAATATACTTTAAGTTACCTCCCCCTTTCGAAAATAAAAAAGAGGCATTTTTTTTCTTTTAATGCTAAAAAGGATTTTCTTTAATTTTTGTTCAGCCCGGATGTCTTCAAGAACTAAATCATAATTTTTTATGGAAATGTTGTTTCTTATCACTATTGCTATGTATTTCGTGGCAATGGAATTAAAAAAATCTAGTTTTTTGTAGGTATTTCGGCTTTCATACATTATGTTGTAAAATTCAAATTTATGACATAGGAGAGTCACAGGGCATTCCACATTAGGACATTCTTTCCAATCACAACATTCCATTTTAAATTCAAAACCTTTGTGGGTAGTTTCACCTTTGCAAACCGACTGTGGAGCTCCTCATGAAACCCAATTATTCTGGGCTATGTTTAAACCGCCACTGCACATGGCAGAACTGTCAATTAGCAGGACTCACATTAAATCCAGACAGACGGTTTCCTTCTCAAACCCAGGAACCAGGCTACGGATCACATGATTTCACCGACCTTCTGGAAAATGCAGACAACCTTTGCAAGCAAGTTACTCCCAAATTCACCAGCCCACCCTCCCCCCAATAGAAGTTGATCAGAATTACAGTACAGACCCTTACTTGGATCAGGGAACGATTCCCTGCTTAGATTGAAAGTCAGTCCAGGAAATTGTGAGGGGAGAATTGTGAGGGGTCTGACAGACAGTGGATTGAAATTTCCAGTCTATTAGAAAATGTGTTCAATAATTTTCTTTAGAAAAATGAATTGAAAAAAAAATCTACAATTCACAAAATGAAATCATATGATTGCAGTTTTCTCATGTACATGAATAAAACTTTCTTGCTCACCAACATCATTCATATCACAGGTCTCATGTGAATTATTCAAATACTGTCTTTCTTCTTTAAGGCTGGGTCTGGCCTAGAAAATCTTTGATTTGATTATCAAAAGCAGATAAAAATAAAGTTTGATCGGACAATGAATATGAAAGTTATGAACATTTTATCAACCCTCGAACACAAAGAATTTTTTTCATTGATTAATGCATGGGTGCTGCATTCAGTTCAACCTGTTGAATGTTTTTTTAAAATAGGCATTTATGCACACTTAAAACAGATTCTTAAAAGCAATATAAGTTGAGAAATGTACGACAAACATCATAACATGTGACCAAAAGTTGCCAATTTGCATGAAAAAATCACTGTTAGTGATATCGTTGAAATATTTATAACTTTCTTATCTATTGTCTGATTTAATTCAAACTTTTTTGATCTGCTTATCTGATTTTTCTGCTTTTAATTAGAGCAAGATCTTTCTGGAGCAGACCAAGTCTTTGATATCAGTGTCCGATAAATATGATCTTAATTTAGGCTATGATTAGAGCATACACCTCAGACCTACGGGAGAGCTAACCCAAAAGCTCAGCAGGATCCTATGAGCTTCAAAGCTAATTCAGCGTAACAAGGAGACTGCTAAACATGGACTTGATCAAGGGATCAAGGGTGAAAAATGCCCCTCAGCTTTCCCCAAAACTGCTGAAAATACTTTTAGACTCCTGAGTTGTGTTTCATAAAGCTGTACGTNGATTTGGACATTAATGAACATGTAGGTAACTGATTCCAGGATGCACCGTGTGTTATGGGAATATCCGCCGTGTGGATGAATGTGTGCAAGGATCATTTTGGTCCAACGATCACTTTACTTCTTTGCTGTCCACAAGTATTTCCCCATGTAAATTTGTTCAATTATTTAGATCCCTTCTCAAGACCCACCTTTTCAAACAGTTATAATTTAATTTTGTTGTATATTCTTGGAGGCACACACCAAGTTAGTTTATAATTAAGTATTTTATTTTCTATTAATTATGTACTATGTATTGATGTTATTTACCGGTATTATGATTAGACAGACCACCTGTGCGCTTTGAAACATCTGTATAAAGCGCCTTATAAATGTAATTATTATTATTATTATTTATTTGTCATATATTTTGTTGAATTTGATTTCCTATATTATTTGACAGTTTGGAAATGCGCAGTGCCTGCCTGTCGGTCTGTCAAGGCTCTGAATCTGGATCACAATTTGAATCACCTCTCCAACGCGAACGCTGCCCGGATAACATCAATATTTGAATCATGATCCACATAACTTTGAATTTATAGTGCGAACGCCCCATATGTCCGATAAATATGATCTTAATTTAGACTATGATTAGAACATATGCCTCGGACCTACGGGAGAGCTAACCCTAAAGCTCAGCAGGATCTCATGAGCTTAGAAACTAATTCAGCATAACGAGGAGACTGTGAAACATGGACTTGATCAAGGGATCAAAGGTGAAAAATGCCCCTCAGCTTTCCCCAAAACTGCTGAAAATACTTTAAGACTCGTGAGTTGTGTTTCATAAAGCTGTTTGTAGATCTATGCATACTCTATGAATGACTGGTGACCCTTTCTTATGTGCGGTTCAGTGCCAGGAGCTATCATTGAGTCAGGGGCATTGAGTGTAAGAAGGCGTCACCAGTCGTTCTTAGAGTCATGCACAGGACTACACACAGCTTTATGTAACACAACCACATGCTAAAATCGCAAAATTTACACTGCGAAAGTTTAGAGGAGTGACAATCCTATTTTCATAAATAGGGTCAGGTCTGTCGGTATAAAAACTTTTTAAAATTCTTTTTAATACATTAAATATGGAACATCGGACTTGGGAGGAAAAGGGATGGCAAGAACTACCCCTAAAGCCCAGCATGATTTCATGAGCTTAGAAGCTAATTCATCGAAGCGAGGAGACTGCCAAACATGGACTTGATCAAAGGATCAATGGTGAAAAAAATGCCCCTGTCAGCTTCAAACAAAATTTGATGCTGAAAAGACGATCAGACTCCTGGATTCTGTTTCATAATTAGAGGTGTGCATAGATCTATGCATAACTCTATGAACAACTGGTGAATCTTTTTTTCTGTGAGCTTCGGCACCAGGGGTTATCATTGAGTGCAAGAAAGGGTCACCAGTCATTAGTAGAGTCGCCAGCAAATATATGAACAGTTTTGTAAAACACAAACCTGAAGTCACAAGCTAAAATTGCAAATGTTAAATTGTGTGAAATCCAAATGTTCATTGTTCCTAAGCCCATTTTCTTTTCAATGCTTACATGTACCTGCTTACTAGTTATCACTATAAAATGCAGAACAGGATCAGAGTGATATCACTCATATTATTCTAACCTTTTATAGTGACAACGGGTAGCAAAGGATATGGATTTTCACTGTACTGTATATGCATCCAAATGAAGCAAATTGTTTACACACTCTTCATGGGTACTCTTCAATAAGGAAAATAAAGCTTTACATTGCAATTGGCTTGAATCTCTCAATGCTTTCTTACAAATGCGCATCATCATAGAGAACATACAAAGCAGTGTTGCAGCAGCTTTGAACAATCAATGTGCCAATTCTTGATGAGATTTGATAAATATTAAAGCATGGTTTTTATGATTTACCATAAAAATAAAAGAAGAAAATAGTTCATGAGAGGACAGAAAGAAAGATACATCATCCTCAGCACCAGACAAAACATCTATTAGCATTACGCCGCTCCTGGGAAGACATTCAAACCAATTCTATCATTATCAATTAGGCTCATAAAAAAATGCCAAGTAATTTCAACCTCAGATACAAAACGACCCAATGACCTTAATGTCATCCTAATACAATGATGTTGCAGTGAGAAATGATGGGTGCAGAGTCGGTAGGTTTTCCGAAAGCAAGAAGGGTGTTAAAAAAACATTTTCCCTCAAATCAAACTTTCTTGCTCTGAAACCCATTTCAGATGGAAATCATTTTAGATCAAATTCAATCATTCTTCTTTCTCAAATTGGGAATGATAAAAAGTATTAATTATCTTTTTAAAATGCATATCATTAGTTACAATGTTAACTAAACTTTTAAGACATTTATCAATAAATAATGAATTTTTACGCCTTTTACAATATTTTGATTTATTTCTCAATGTAAATTTCATTTTGCAATTTTTTTATTTTGAAGGAATGAAAAAGAAAGATTGTTCTCACATATCTTTGTAAATCAAATTGTTACCAAATTGACACTCCGTATAACGGGAAATTCATGATAGAAATTTGTTGCCAATTAGTGGATTTTGGACAATCTGTGTGATTATATCCAGTTCCTTATGTCAAAAAGTGACAAATGTTAAGAAAACAACATACACCAGATTTTATGTAGAATGTCTGCACATTATTTGTATTCTGTTCTGCTCACATGGCTGATAAATGTTGTAGAGCACTGAATTAAAAATTATTGTATCAAAACAAATAATGTGTTGAATCGTCCAGACAGGATTAAAACGGTGGCTGCTAGAATTATTTAACTTCTATACAAAATGTAAAGGAAAGTAAACATTCATTACTAAATATGTAGGCCGACATGTAAGCAAAAATTGGAATAAACTTGCAGCATTATCTGTGCCGAAAAACATGATATGATGCATCATCCTGTCAAAGTTGTCTATTGATCATATCTAGGTTGGAATCATACACACGGACATAGAATCCTCCAGAATGGAGGAACCCCAATCCATTTTTCTTCTTTAGAAATTGATCAAAATGGGAGTGATTAACGATCACAAACCAGCATTACCAGGGGATCATAATTCAACCTGGAAAATAATTGATTATCCCAGAGGATTACTTCAAGAAAGACCAAAAGAAAATGTTGGTAGAGGCTTTGTCTGATAGTACTTTGAGAGGTCCTATTTGCAGACATGAATTGAATACGGATTCTTGTACAGCATCAATATGTTTGACCCAAATACAGATGCTTTGTTAACCTATTGAATTTCCACCCTCAAATGATCCATTTAGATCAATCCCAAATACCTCATAAAATGGCAATTCTAAACAGCGACAATCCAGAACCCTATATTTTGTCAAATGAAATGTAGGAAGAAAAATTGAGCCCTTCTCTTCTACTCTACACAAAATTAAAGTGAGAACTTGTAACTTTCTGGCAGACATAGATTTTAAGTCATTATGAGGATTCATCAGATGGTCTCTGTCAATTTCTGTCATTGGTATTCATTATCAACATAATTTAATTATGGCAAAAAAATCAAACATCATATCCAAAGTCAAACCTGGATCCAAATGTTTACCTCACCTGTAGTGAAAATATACATAAATCTAACTAGAAAACAAGAACTGCTGAAACTGCTTATCCAATTATGGAAAGCTAAGGAGTGCAATGACAAAGAAAAAGAGATTGAGCTTTTGATCCTCGCAGAATAATAATCTTGTTGAAAGCCCCAGCTCTTTATGACTCCATAGGAAAATATTTGCCCGAAAAAAATCATAACAAAAATTGAGAAACACTTACCAAGAAACTCATCAAAGCCATGGGAGGGTGGGAGGTACCTCCCTCCTCGCCCCACCCCAAGATGCCACTTGCCGACCATGGCCGTGTAGTAGCCCCGCCCCTTCAACATCTCAGCGATGGTCTCCTCCCGGTGGGGCAGGCCCCCAGAGGATGTGACGTTGAAGACGCCGGGGTAGATACCGGATCGCATGTGATAGCGCCCCGTCAAGAGAGCAGCTCTGCAAACAGAAATCACAAACATTGTATGATTCTTGAGAGGGCCTAGTGGTTAGGGTTTGTTCAAACACTGTAAAATTTCAAATTGTGGAAGGATTGTGGTCTAGTGGTAAGGAGGTGAGTCTCCTATCCAGAGGGTCATGAGTTTGTCTCCAAGCCAGCCCTATAGAAGACATAAAGTTGAAGACCCTATTAGGTAAATCCCTGATCTTAGTTGGTAGCACCCCATCAAGAGAGCAGCTCTGCAAAGCAAAAATGATAAAGAACGTATAATGAAAATTAATGTGTCGTGGTCTAGTGGTAAGGCGATGTTCTTATCAGAGGGTCATGGGTTTCTCCTAGCCAGCCCTCTAAAAGACACAAAGTTGAAGACCCCAGGGTAGATCCCTGATCGCATGTTGTAGCACCGCGTCAAGAGAGCAGCTCTGCAAACAGAAATCAAAAACATTTTTTACAAAGGAACACATGGATGTGTTGTGGCCAAGCTGTGAGGGGTCTTCTTCTAATCAGAGGGCCATTGGTTCAAATCCCGGCCAAAGAGTTAATTTCCTTCAGCAATAAATTGCCCCCTTATGCCATGGGTACCTGGTAGAACCTGGTAGAAATAAGAAATGTAGCACAATATTGCATTATTCAATTGTTTAATAATCACTCATTCATTGTCACTCAGCTTTCATATCATTGATATGGCGATGTTCCCTTGAATAAACATCGGACAATGATTACAAATTTCTGTTGTTTTGATGGAGGAGCAATTATTTCTTTTAATGATAGTACAGTGTACATGATAATAGTGGGAGTGGTATTACAAATTCATCTTCATCAAAATACTTAATACTTCACCTTAGAATGTTTCATAATTCTATGACATCATCTTGATCATTTCTAAAATGTGATAATTAAAAGAAATATTGACAGCATTTTTTTCAATTTTTTCAATATTGTTTGAAGGCAATACATCAGATAATGACGAAAACATGACATTGGTTATTCATTAGCATTTCAATATCATCATGATATTTCAATATCGCACTATCGTGCAGCAGTACCAATGAGCACAATTTTTTTTACAAAGAAGAATAGAAATGCTGGTCAGGCATTCCTTAGTCTGCAAGTACAGACCCTAGGCTTTCGGTGTGTGCATGTGCAGAGCGTGATACAGGGTATGCATTTTGTGACTACATCACACACATACCCTAGACTTTCGGTGTGTGCATGTGCAGAGCGTGATACAGGGTATGCATTGTGCTTGCAGACTAGGCATTTCTCTGGCTGCCAAGCTAATCATCATAAGGAATGAAAATACTTTCCATTTTCAATGATTAACATTAAAAAGGAACTTATTTCACAGACACAGTCATTTATCACATTTGGTTAAAAGAAGGGTCTTCACTTCTGGATCGGAGGGGGTTTATGCGAATCCCTGCAACCACTACTTTGTATGGTACTGACCTCGAAGGAAAGGAGCGAATATGTGACTTAATTTCTTCCAAAAGGGAATTAGCACGTCATAACAGAGATTTAAGCGTCTCAGTCTAGGGACTTACAGGTATCTATCAGACCAAAACACTTCCACAAAATAGTATATGCTCGCAAGGGTTTCAGCTGAAATGGCAGTACTCCAAAACCATGAACATAAAACAAGGTACTGGGATAGTTTATATAATAAGCACTCTCTGAAGTGACTACAAATTAGGAGACAACATTTTAAAGAGTTTTCCTAACATTTTTGTAGTCATGAGAGAACTAAATTCAGATCACTGTAATTCAACAATCTTTTTCACAAATTAATCTTTAATATCTTAGAATGCAAAAATAGCCAACTATGTAAACATAAAACAAAACTATGTTTTCCCCATGAAAAAGACTTTCGTTTCAACTCCTGTGCCTCTAAGGGAGTGTTGCTCAAAAGTTGCAATTGATCGCAAGTTGCAGTTGATCGGAACGCGCCAATCAAAATCATTGTTTTATGCGCGTCTAGTTAAATGCGCGTACCGTGTGCGAATGAAAATGTGCGTTACAATGTGCAAACTTGCAATTGATTTGCGGTTGATTTTGAACAACACCCCCTAAGAGATATACGAGTGTGTAGGGTTAAGAAAAATTTGTGCAAGTATATTTTTGCCTCTTGTATACAGGTCACCTTGACTTTAATAAAATCAGATTTTTTACAAACTTTTGTGTGTTTTTGTATTCCATTTCTCTTACGTTTTTCGCAAGTGATACTTTCTTGCTGAATTCGATACAAATAAAAATATTTAGCAATTTCATTCATTTGCCTACATGACCCCCATTGACAGTTGAAAGACCCTTACATTCTCTGTTCTTGCCATATTATTGAATGGAACTATGATATATATTTTACCAGAGCAAATTAAAAATTCCTGCAAATATTTCAGAGATGCGCTTCGTATTATTCCAGATAATCCTCCAATTCTTCGCCTAAAAGTTTCTTCGCGATTTATATTCCTGAGAACCAGACGCTAAATGCACTTTACTAGGTGAACAACCTCATTTGATATTGAGAAATGGAATCTGCGAACCAATATGGCATCTGTAACAATGGTAATTGAATTACATTAAGTAAATCAATTACTGGCAAGCATGTAGTCGACACCTTACGTATATTGTTGATCCTGCCACATCCTCGGGCCGATTGAGATTAATAATCATCGATTTGAGCAAGAAAAGTACCCAAGTTAATCCAACAAAAACATGCATATCATGAGCAAGGACTCCTTAGATATTATTTACTTTAAAATTACGAGCAGGACCTAAATCCAATAAAAATTGGATGGTTTTGTCTCGGCTGATTGTCCCTGGCAGCTTAGCCGAGAGATATCGGCCATGTATTCACAAGCCAGGACTAATCCCATCCGTCACCCGAGAAATCTTTGAATTTGAAGTCAACTTTGGACGAAGGAAATGAAGGAAATCTGGGACAATAGTCAATTTGTCACAACCGACTGATTTTGCTTGCGAAGTCTATTTTGGATGAAGGATGGAGAGAATTGGATGTGAATCGTATCAGCATGATCTCCGATATTCCAGCAAATTATTTCAAACAGCTTCAGGTCATAAGGAAGCTCTGTTCCTATTAGCTGAAATATACCGGTAGATACAGATTGACTGGAAAATGCAATATTTGATCATTGTTAATTCTGCTAGATCAGGGTTTATGAAGCTAAAAAGGAAATCTGATTTGTCATATCAAATTATTAAAATGGTGATTTTTTTCTTGTCAAAATAAAAATAATCTTCACAAATCATTTCCATTTTTATTAAATACAATGTAAGCCTCGTTGGTAGGCACAAGAGCTACAGACTTCGTGTATTCAAAATTTTTCTGATGAGTCCAGGGTGCTACAAGAATTTTTTTCACCAGTTGCCCAGTCGGGCAACCCAGTTTTCAAATCACTTGCCCGAAAAAAATTCATTTGCCCCCAATTGATGGCCTACACCAATTTGTACATGTAGATGAAAACTAGAAAAAGCTGTTACTTGCCCTTTCAGGTAAGTGACAATTTTATTTACTTGCTCGAAAGCTTCATTTTCTTGCCCCAGGCATGCGAGCAAGTGGGTTTGTAGTGCCCTGGGAGGTGTTTCATCAAGTCGTTATTAAAGTTACGCACGACTTTAAGTTCGACTGGTATCCGTTCTTGTGCGAAATGCTCATAATAGTATGAACCATTACGCACAAGAAGAGATACCAGTCGAACGTAAAGTTGTTCTTAAAGTATTTTTTATCTTGGTGAAACACCACTCTGGAGTGCATTCAATGTAAAAAAAATATGACTGTGTTCTATTTGCCACTTTAAAAAAATGGTTTATATTTGCTTTCCAACTTCCCACTTTTCTTTTTCCATTGTATTTTCGATCCCCCATCATCTCAATCACCACCAGCACCACCACCACAACATGTAGTGCATTCATTGGACACGAATGTTAGCATGTAAAGCCACCCCCATCCGCAGAATCAAAGACAAAAAATCTAAGCAGGAGACATTTTTCTTTTCCATACTACATTGTGATGAAAGAGGACTTCAAAACTCTTTTTCCCACATGTGTTTTTCCCCACGTGGTAACCACAAAAATGTTTTTAAATCTCTTCAAAAAATCCTCAGGTAGATTAATATCAGCGCTGTCAAACTTCTGATATTGATGAGATGCACTATTATGTAAATTCTGTGTTTACCTCTCATGAAAATGCTTGTTAAATTGCCTCTGGCAGATATGAGTGGGTGGTCAGATAATTTGCACAAACCACCTCATTAAAAAAAAATATCTAGATACAATTTCAAATGTTCCTATACATTATGCTGGATCTAGGAATATTATAATTGATAAAAGAGGCACCTACAAGTGGGTGGGTGTACATTGTAAATTGATTGACAGGTACTTCCTATGCCACTCTCAGGAATGCAAATGGTGGTGAGAAGTAAAAGTATGTAATTGTAGGCTACATGTACAAGTTCACAATCATCCTCTTGTAGAGCTTNCTACATGTACAAGTTCACAAACATCCTCTTGTAGAGCTTAAGTAATTGAGACAACTTTGTTAAAAAGGGGAACATATCCCAGAAAATCCTTGCATACATCCAAAATGGATGGAATAATCCTTGGAGGTTTGAGCAAAATCAGATCTCTACAGGAAATATAGAGATGAAGATTCAGTAATTGTGGGTCCTTGAGATTGCAAGTTTTGCAGCAAGGAGCTGGATGTACTTCCCCATTCATTGGGTGGAATATTTTAGATGTATTAACCTTAAAGATTTCAAATGAAGAATCAAATTAAAAATATGACCAAATGCTTGCGAAATTCACATGGCCATCATACAATAATTTTCTTTACGCTGAAGTAGAGAGGGGGAGGATATAGAGAGGAGGAAAAAGAGGGGGGCTAGAAAGTAGGCACCATTATCTGAGAAAACATCAATCAAACAATGAAGTATAAATGGATGAATTAAATCACAAAGCTGTCCATCATGGAAGAAAAATAAAGCCTCAAGGAAAATAATAATATTTATCAAGCATACTGTAATCTCAAATCAACCTTAGGGTGTACACATGTACATTAATCTCTTCCTTCCTCCATTTCCTTTTATAAAGCTGATTTAATGGCATAAAAAATGATAAAAACTTGGGACAATCATATTTTCAAGCANTTTATAAAGCTGATTTAATGGCATAAAAAATGATAAAAACTTGGGACAATCATATTTTCAAGCAAACTCAGTGAAACTTTCTCACACCTACACAGATTAAAGAAAAGGTGCTGTAAAGGAGCTAGGACATTGTTTAAATAAAGTCAAGTTCTAGCTACCAATGAAAATTGTTTATATGAAGTATACATGTAGATCCTTTTTTTTAATGAACATTTTAATATATCTGAGTGATCCCAAACTGCATATAAATGTTCTAAATTAAAGGATACATCTTAAAATTGATCTTCAGAGAATTGAAATAACACATGTGTTCATAAAGCTAAAAACTAGCTTCATGGCGCAATTTAATTTGAATTGAAAGCAATTGTTGCGGAACTAGACATACAGTGCAGGGAATCATAAGCGGATCCAGGTATCAAAAAGGGCCGAAGCCCATTGACAGCAACTGCCCCTTTCAATTATCACAGCTCAAGTTATCTGTACATTAATGTTTTTTTTAATCTAATATTGCGATCAATAATGATTCTATTTCAAGATACATGTACAAGATGTGGAAGCGTCATGGTGTAGTGGTTCTGACTCTCGCCTTTCAGGCAGAAGTCCACGGTTCGAGTCCTACCCATGGCGTTAATTTCCTTCAGCAAGAAATTCATCCACACTGTGCTGCACTCAACCCAGGTGAAAAATGGGTACCTGGCAGGAATTTATTCCTTGGAATGCTTGAGCGCCTAACTGGCTTGTTCAGCAGTTATAGCCAGGGTAATAATATGGTACCTAGTATCAAACGCAGGAGAGTACATGCATATAGTGATTGCGCTATATTTAAAATGGACCTATTATTATTACTATTATATTTCCCAATATCATATGAAAGTAACATTGTGGATTGAGTGCAGGGAATCATACTGTAGGCAAATCCAGGGGCCAAAAAGGGCCAAAGTCCATTGTCGCACACTGCCCTCTTCATAGACCAATATGTGTACATTCACGTTTTATTTTATCTGATATTGTCATCAGCACTTGATTTCAACATATTTCTCCTTGACATTTAACACAAAAAGCAGATAGAGAGCAAAGCTTCACAATCTGACTTGGAAAACTAAAACGATATGAATTGTGTATCTAAGGAAAAGATAAAATGACTGTACATGAAAGATATTTTTGAGATACTGCCAAGAAATCTCCTTGTCATAATTCTAAGAACTCTCCATTTTAATAACGCTTACAATATGCTGGATTGGAACAATAAAGGGAAACAATCAAGATTTTTTCTGTGAATCGCCTTGCACATGTGCGAATATATTTCCTTTAAATCAACATGATTTGACAAGACATATAAACATCATTAGTTCTCCTTACAACAACACGCTGTCATATTGAAGAATGATAGCAATGGATGGAGGTGTTGATATGATCTATGTACTTGAATCCACGTTTGTTATTGCACTGGCATTGACTGCAAATATCACGTACTTGGCAAGGTCTGCTTGCGGCTTTAGTCCATGTGCTCACTATCATCATCATGTCATTGTATTATAAATATTATCTCTGCATCAAAAGTATGTGATTTGAAGCTTGAAAGAAATTGACAGAGAGTGCTAATTCTGTGACATTGACACATTTGAAAAAAAGTGTGGTAAAATGTCATCTATTCTGCACATAGATTGTTATCAATAATTACTGGTATATTTCTAGGCTGTGTTTTGGAACAATGCAGCTGTCATACTGTAATGTGCCATGTAATCTTGAACAAAAAGATACACTTGTACTGTAGTTTAATAGAGCACTGTAATGCTAAAGCACTATACAGTACAGTAAAAGTTAAAAGAATGGTGGAAGGGAAGAAGTTATCCCCATAAATACCTACAAGTTCCTAATTTTTTATCATTATTCTTTGAGTTCGCAACCTACATGCATATTGAGAACTCTCCATTCACTCTGTACATGGGATTTCAAATTTTCTTGTTTTCATAGAAAAGCAGACAAAATTTTACTTTTTACATATTACCTCTGCATGCAATAAGGTATAAATTTTGTTCATTCCTTGTCTATATTTCTTTAAAAGGAACAAAATGTGAATAAAATGCAGTGTGTTCAAAATGAATGGAGGGTTCTCCAGGTCTATGACATCACAAATAATGCCAGAGTTGCCAACTCAAGGATGCCCATCACAGGTGGAAATGAAAACTTTGGAAATTCATAACTTTGTAACGGATTGTCCGATTTCGCTCAAATTTTCGCACTTTGTTCATTCTTTTTTTCTTTTACTGACAGCACATAAATGTCTGGGTTAAGTTCCCCTTTAAATTCCAGCTATCATGACATTTAAAGCTGGCAATATCTGCAGTCTCTGCATCGATCTATCGACACAGGCATGACTCTGAACTTGTCATCGAACCCATTTATTTACTCAAAAGGTGCTGGATTTGGTCTTGAACTCCGGAGTGACACAATGTCAGAGGTCGCGTACTACCAACAATATACTTGCCTTCCCCTCACAATGTGTATTTGATCAATTCACCCTCCCCCACCTACGTGGAATTACAGTATTTCATTGATAGAAATAGTTGGAAGAATGATTTCTATGAGATTTGCAAGCACACATTTTCCCCAATCATTCCCCATAAAAAAGAAATTTCAAGAACTTTTATACATCTTTTTTATTGCGAGTAAAGTTTCATGTTCCTTAAATTCCAAATTCTGAAAACATCATATAGAGTAAGACATATGGAGTTACAGGAATGGAGACGATTTTTGCAAATCATATTATTCAGCTTGGCTTGAAAGAATATCAATAAATATCCTCACCACCTTTTCCTATCTCTTCATATTCTTACATTTTCCTTAATACATGAGGATAATATTTACACTTTTAACAGATTTAAATTCTATTGTACGAATCTTATTCTGGAAAAAGAAAACAGTTGAAAGTGCTCTTAAAGAAGTGTTCTTTTATCTTTACAAAAAAAAATCCCTAAGAAATCTCTCTCTAAAATCTTGGGAAGTATTTCAAAAATTCTTAATTTTCCATTAGTCAAATTAATATCCTGAAGTTATGGTCACAAGAACCCCTTTCCAAAATATACCTGTAAAAGTAAAGGGCCATAAGGCAAGGAAACTTTCCCTTTCCAATCGATTCAAGCATTGGCAAATAATTCACAATGATGTTCATTTTTCCACAAGCAACTTCTCCGCCTTTTATTGGGTTGCGTGTTTGCGTAGGAGGTGTGAACAAACAATATACTCACAGCAAACGGAGGAGGGAAAACCGGAGGAGGGAAAACCGGGGCAGGGGCAACGAAAATATTGGAGGATTTAGACTGCGAGCAGAAACCAGCGGTCATTTACTCCATCCAAGATATTCATCGGAAGTACACTGTAGCTACAATGACATATTTGGAAACTTTCTCTCAATTGATTGACAAATGTAGCATTTTAAAAAGCACCTCAAGTGTTTAATCCTTCTTTGAAATTCCATTTCGAAGCTGTATGCCAATGATTGCTGTTTTGTAATATTTAATAAAAATAATAATAATTTGCATTTATGCATTTTTGCATAATTTATAAATATTTATAAATATTGTAGGTGGGATTTTTAGACTGTACGAGAATCATCTGAGAAATTCCTAGTGAAACTTATCACAGGTAATCAGCAAAAAAGTATCTACATGTAGATACCACATCAAACATATACCACACTTTTTTAAAAATTATGCTCTATTTGCTTGACAAAGTGAACTAAAAGTCAACGGAAAATATGAAAATAAAAGCACATTTATCAAAAAGCATTATGGCAATGTAAAACAATTGGAAATTGACACCTAACGATTAATTGAGAGACCCTAAACAGAGACCTGAATAAAGGGCATAATGTGAAATCGGTGAATGTGAATACATGTACTGGAGTGTACAATGCAGGAAATGAGTCATCTGAATGGAATTAACACATAATAAACATTCAAATCAATTCACTAATTTGGTGCATTGATGTATCATAAATGACAAATAAAACCGATTCAAAAGAATACTTTTTATAAGCTGAAATTTGGGCTGCAATTCTGTTTTCATGAATTTCGCGCCCATGGGTTTGCTAAAATTTTCACTCACGATGCCCATAGATCTATGAAAAATGATCATTCAATTAAGGTGAAAATAACAACATAATTTGTAGATTTCATTCAAAATGTTAAGGAGGTCCAATAAGTGAGGAGATTATTTAAAGATGACTTGGCTAAATGTATTGAAATATCACAATTAATACCTTGCTGTCTATCTCTGTAGTACTACACATGTACCATTCAAGTGTTCAACACTGAAAATTTTAAAGGGTATTTGAGGCCCCCCCCCCAAAAAAAAAAATTATTTGCGAGTTGGTGGTATAACAATCCCCATAAAGATTCTATGATATCAAACGGTGATTAGTTCTCAAAATATTAAAAATTAAAACAAAATGAAAACTTCTCACATACTACTGGTATGGAGATTTGTTCACATTGTGATACAATGGGATGGACAAAAAGAAAACGTGCACATACATGTAGTTTAAAAGGCTCACACAAAGCCTGATTTGGACCAACGGAGCATGAGTCGATCATGAACAAGCCAACTATTTGCTGTATTTGCTTTTAATTCTTTATCTAGTAATCCACATCATGTCAGATAAAGATTTTATTCTAAATCAATTTTATATGCAACTTTGCAAGTTACACAAGTATATTTTTTTCACCTCAAATACGCTTTAAGCAGAGGATCACGTGGAAAGATAGGGTTGTAATATAGACCTACATGTACATGATAATGTATACCTGCTCGAACAGTTGTTTGTGATTAATTTTTATTGATTTTAACATACTGTAAATCATTTTCGGTGTCAGAATTTTTTATTGGATTGGTAATTTGGTGCATTAGTCTGCTTGGACAAGAAGTACTAAGCATTGACGAATTAGCATTAGTGCTAATGTTGTTGTTTTCTTTTTCAATTTTGTATTCTGTAGTGTAAACGCACCTAATGGAAGCAGGGTGTTTTGTTATACGCACACCTTGCAATGTGCACTATGCATTGGAGAGTTAGCATTGATGCTAACACTTTTTCTTTTTGTATACTGTAGTGTAAACGCACCTAATGGAAGGAGGGCAGTATACCCACCCCTTGTGGGAGCTATTAAATTGTAAGTTGGTTGAGCCAAGGAGAAGTCATCTAGGATTTCAGCGCGGACAATCAATGTTCTCCTGGCACTTCTCCGTCTAAGGTTCCAGAGCAAACGTCAAGAATAAATAGAGATTTGGAACCGCAGTCACTCAACCATTCACGGCCCAGAATTGCTCTGGGACAGGGCCATTCCAGCAGTCTATTTAGCTCAAAAGAAACATGGCACTTTGAATGACTTGAAGTGAGATGTCGAAGGAGAGATTTGGGACAAATGTTGCCCAAAAGTTAATTCCTTCCCCACATACAGCCTTTTAAATATGGTCGGAATTTGTGGATAAGTGGGTGGGCATGACAAAATTTGGTTATATTGAATTTTCATACCAACAGTACCACTTTTCGAGAGTCAGGTACGTGTACACATTGGAGTTATTTGAGAGAAGTACAAAGTGAACCAACTTGTTTATAATTATGAAATTAGAAAACGAATCCAGTTTGCATACATTCTGTTCACTATGTCGGGCAAGCCTTGGGCAAGCTTCTGAGTTGTTAAGAGCAACCTTTGCATCTCTAAGAAAACCACCAGAAGAGAGGAATGGATTCTAATGATTTAATTGAAAGCTATAATTTTCTTGGCTTAATTACTAAATCACCTTTATTTTTCACATTTGTAGGGACTCCAGATATGCAAGCGCTGACACGCTACGAATCACACAACTGAAATCCCAAATCTTAACGAGTCAGTTCTGCAGCAAAACAAGCAAGTAGCTCGCCCCTGCCCTCCTCCTGACCTCAATACAGCTCAGACACAGAGTGTGAAAAGGATTTAAGGCATCAAGCCCGTCGTACAATAGTGTCTCTTTCTATTGTTTGGGTCAGTTTTCTTCCCCCCTGACCACTTCCTATCCCATCTCATTGTTCAATACTTGATCAATTCGTCCTTATGTGGGCCGTAAAGAGCTTCCCTACCACAAAGAGTGGGAGGGTTTGATTGTAAAACTGCGAATGTGTCATGTTTACAAAGTGGATGTATACACATTCACCTCTGTAATAGTTTAATTGAGCGAGTCTGAAATTAATACAAGAGACGTTATTGTCGCAATTTACAATGCTATGAAATCTAAATTGTCTACTGCAGAAATATGATTGAAGTAAAAGAAAAAGAAAAAAAAGGTCAGTGACACTTAGAAGTAAATAGAACAATGAATAGCACAAGACACAGCAAAATAAATGTTTGCCTAATGTCTTGAGATCACCAGCTTCCATCAACAATGACTAGGCTTGATTGGTCATTCAACTTTTTGCTTGGCCTTCATCGACTATTAACCTCATTTTAATCATCACAGGACAGGTTTCAAAATGAGCTATGTGTATCCCATGGACTGTCAGGGAACTCTTGATGAAAGGTGTCACATTTCAATAATTGCAGCTTACAAGTAATTATTTTAAATGAAAAAAAGCTTATTGATGAAATGCCAACCATCTCAGCAATTCGCATTGGGTATTTATCATAATTTATGAATTCCAGGCTTTCATAACAAGTGAATTGCTGAGAGTATGATTTAATATTGTTGCCATGTTTTCAAGCATACTTTCTACACTATCTGTATGCAATTTTCCTTTGTAATTTTGTTTCAATTTATGTTTGCTTGATATTGTTCACATTTATTTTTTTTTATATTGTATGTTTTTGAAATGGAAAATAAATAAATCAAATCAAATCAAATTTTCTTCAAATGTTACATTACTCACACCACAATGTTCACATCATGCGTATCTCATAATCGTTGGCATCTCTAATATTAGTAGACGTACGGTTCTAATAAGCGCAATTGCTCTACTCATATCCTGCAGAGCTGACAGTGTAACCCCACATCAGAGTATGAACAGGCGGGTGTATATTCAAATGTGTGCGTTTCTTGCTACCGAACGTAGTAACGTGGTTTTCCTTAAAGATAATTATAAGACTGCAATAATTGGAATCCAGTTTGCATACATTACTTGTTGCTATGCCGAGCAAGCCTAGTGCAAGCTTTAGGGTTGTCAAGAAAACCTTCGTGTTAAAGGAAGCATACAATTTGCATAAACCCGCCTATTAATCCAAGGCTATCAAAGTCCAGGCCTTGGATGTCCTCCTGACTGGCCTCGGTGTCCATCTCATTGACCTTAGAGATTTACTGTTTCTTTCTCTTATTTTTCACATTTTTATCATTTCTAAATAAAAGGTGACATTGCCAGAAAAATAATAATATTCCATAATAAATGTTCATCTTTGCAATTTAATCTTTATCTTTTGTGTTCATAACAATATAAGAACCAGCTACTTTTGATTTGAATACACATTCAATTTTCAAATAAATATTGATAAATAAATAAATAAATAAATAAATAAATAGTAACTCATAAATTCAAAACAATATTGCACTGGCAATGGCTCACTGATGAACAGAACTTTTCTATGGACAAAAAGATGCAAATTAAAAAATGCTGAAGTCAAATTCAATTCATAGGATAAATCATCCTACGGATAGATCTATGAATTCATAAATCCTTCATATCTTCAGAAGTAAAAAAAAAAAATGTCTTCAGTTTCAATAAGTGGTAATCCTGGATTTTAGTGGCCTAAATTATTTCAGGTTGCCAACTTCAGCACACATTCCCTGACTGAATAAATCAATGTGCTTTATTCATTTTTATAGTTAGCTCGTATACTGAACTGAAGTTGACAAAGTCCATAACCAAGAGTTATCCAGTATTTGAAATTCATACCATAATAACATGAAGGATCAATTCTTTGTTTAACAAAAGAAATTATGATTTAGAGTTCGACAAATCTACCAACAAAATGACAGATTACAAGATAACTAGATTGGAACTTGTGTGTTGTGAAGCTGGTAATTCACAAATTGGCTTTTCAAATCACTATTCCTAAGCCTACGCTAAAATGTAAAAGCTCTCTAATTCTAAAGTTCGAGGGTCTACTATTTCCCTTTTTTTTAATTTTTTTTACTAGATCCATAAAGAGACATCCAGTATCATATAATAATCCACAAGTACAAGGATGATTCTTTATATTTTGTACAATTTTTTGTTTAATATCCAAAATGCCTACCTCGACGGACTGCAAATGGGTGCTGCCGCGTAGAATTGGGTGAACACCATCCCATCACGAGCCAATCGGTTGAGGTTGGGCGTGTGGGATGTTGGGTGACCGTACACCTGCAAATCTCCATACCCCAAGTCGTCAGCAAACAAAATAATCACATTTGGACGCCGATTTCGTCTGCTCTCCACCGAGAAAAGAATAAGAAAAAGCAGGAGAGTTTGGAATAGATGTCTGCAATCCATCTCGGAATTTTTTTGAAATAACTACTGGCGGCTATTACCAGTGTCGAGCACTCTTCCTGCACCGACAGCAGCCTACTCAGACCGTACGTTTGTGTGTGTGTAATTTGCGAAAGGTGAATTTGCAACAACTATACCACAACTTATTTGAGTCGATCGCCATCTACGCGGGTACAGTCATGTCAGGGTTTTTTTTTCAAACTTTTGCTCCAATACCAGCACAAGTGATAGGGGTGGAGAAGAATTTTTTTTTTTTAGAAATGCATCTCTCGGATCAAAGACTTTGGTAACATAATTTGAGGGGTTCCAACCAGTTTCACTCCTTTTCCACCTTTTGATAACAAATAAAAATATGGTAAAAGTCTTCAAACAGCAAAAAAAAAAAGTCCATCCAAGTTGTGATGTTAGTCATCAAGATCACACAACATCCCGAAGAACTATGGGAGAGGGCCTTGGGGCACCATGCATGAGCCCAGGATTTGAAAACCTGAGGTCTCAACCAACTTCAACCGCCCCCCCCCCACACACACACACCCGAGTAACAAAGGTCTCCAGCTTATTTGCGCCCCTTTCCAATTTGTACCCTTTTTTTACCTCAAAGTGTGTCCCTCTCCTTGAGTCAAGTGTTGGCCATGGTGCGCACATATGTGTGGCGTCCCCAAATTTCAGACGTCATTGAGCCCCCTCCCCACAAAAAATAAAATGATTGATTGAGCAGCATCCCCCCCCCCCCCAAAAGGGGAAAAAAACCTGAAGACATCTGAGAGGCCTTAGAACCCAAGGGGCGTTCCTTATTTAAATAAAAACATGATCGAAGCAAAAAAACAAAAATGGCCAGGGGTGTGCAGCTGCTTGTCAGGAAATTAAGCGGACGAAGCGTCCTCTTCCCCCTCCACCCCTCGCCTGTAGAAAAACGCTTCAGCAAAATATCTATACACATATATTTAGAATAAATAAGAACAAAAGACAACAAGTCCGTTTTATAATCATTATAATTAGAAAAATAATGAATTGTTAAAAGATTGTTATAAATTAATTAATCAAATTAAAAAAAAATATGAAAACAAGAATCGTGGTACAACTTTATTTGATGATTTATTAACGAATAATCATTTTTAACATGAATTAGAAGCATGTTATGAGTATATCACAGAGGATGGATAACCAGGGGCCATAGTTGCTCAAAATAGTATTAGCTATCCTCTTAATGCTAAGGGGTCTTAAGTTCTTGTGCCACCCTCTTAACATAGTCGTACCTCCGCTAATGTCTATGTTAGGAATGTGGCACAAGAAGTCAAGACGTCTTATCAAGAAGAGGATAGCTAAGACCATTTCGAACAATCGGCCCCAGGCTCGCATCTTATAGTCGAATTAAGGAAAATTAATTGCACGAAATGGTCTCAGTCAACACCTTCTTGCTAGGACGTCTTAACTTCTTGTGTCATTCTTTTAACATAGACGTATCTACGATTCTATCTGTGTTAATAGGAGGGTAGCGAAAGAAGTTAAAGGAGGACTCCGGACCAAGAATTTCTTGCTCTGATTCAAAGCGCAAAAATCAGACAAACAGATGAAAAAAAGTTTGAGCGAAAACGGACAACAAATAAAAAAGTTATGAATATTTGAAAAATATCTTAAGATTTTCAAAATAGTTATATTTTTGGCCAATTTGTAACTACAGGTCACGTGACATGACGTGTTGATGACGTAGGTTCGTCACTTCTCTAGAGTGAGTGTATTATCTCTTTGTTTTTTAATGTTCTGTTTAAATGCCATTGGGCGCAAAAATAGTTCCTTTTCTCAAGGAATTCATCTCGTTGAATATATATTCTTGATTATACCTTCTGAAATATTGTTTACGAACAAAAGATAACAAAATTATAGAAATGAATATGATTTTAATAAACAATATGTTTAATAAGAAATATGTATTTTGTGTTATAATTACGCTTGCACGGAAGCAAAATAATGTTTACTACTGTAAATTATGGTAAAGGAATGCTCTTTGGATTTACAATAACCAAAATGATACAAAAAAAGAAAATATGATTTGAAAAACAATAAAATACATGATAAATTGTACAAAAAACAATATAATATAAAAGAAAATGATTATTGACAAATTATTTTTCATATTTATGCAATCAATTTATAGCAACATTGAAATCGATGGAACAAAATACGTCATTAAATTAGTGTTGAAAATAGTCAAATTCTCTTAATTAGAGCAATTCTTTATATGAATAAATCTTCTCCTTATTTATTGTTTATTAAAATCATATTTATTCCATAATTTATCATTTCATCTTTCATATAAAACTTATTTTGAATATATATATTTCTTGAACATAATTGCTTGATATGTGTTGAACATTATCCATCAACAAAATTTTCTCTAAAGATTAAAAAGACGGATTAAAAAGCAATGATATATAATAAGCCCATTGTGGAGAAGTGACGCACCTACGTCATCACTATTTGATGTCACGTGATGCAAAGTTGCCAATTTGCTAAAATTATAACTATTTAAATTATTTTTGAAAACCCTTCAAAAATTCATAACTTTATTATTTATTGTCCGATTTTGCTCAAACTTTTTTTGATATGTTCGTCTAATTTTTGCGCTTTTAATCAAACCAAGTTATTTTTGGCCTGGTGTCAGCAAGAAGAGGATAGCTAGGACCATTTCGTACAATTAGCTCCTGAGTGATTGGGGCTCATTTGTCCCCCACATAGACCAAAGTGATTCGTGTCAAAGGATACATAAGGAAAAATGTACCGACAAACTCCAGCTAGGATTTCTAAAGCTCAAAAAATGGAGCAAAAATTATGTGTACCTACTTATTTTTTCCCCCTTTTTTCATTTCAAAATCGCCAAATGCAATACATGGCCTCTCGCCATGCAAACAAACCAATAAAAGAGAAAAACAAACCCGCGATGACTACTTTGACTACTGAGTTCACAAGCAGAAATGCCCGCGAGTTTATTGTTAATCAATACGGGTTGATGGGGGTTGGGGCGGGTCTCACAATATAATAAGTTTCGTCCCTTTTATTTCTATGCTTTCCTTTTGAAAAATGTTAAGGGGCGCATATCCGATCGCCATCTGAATATATACCTGTAAAAGTTATATCCATTAGTGCCCCTCCCCGTCTCGCCCTCGCCTCGCCCTCGAATTCGCCGGATTTTTTTGTAAAACCCTATTTCACATGCGGCGTGCCATACACGCTTTTGTTTACAAAAAAAATTTGTGTGTGTACTGTATACATACCATGAGAGATCGTATTTCTTAAAACCATTATCATGAAGCGGCCCTTCCTAACTATATGCTCTTATTATATAGTGTTAGGGTCACTCAACCTTTTCATCGAGAAATGTGATTCAAAAGATCAGTCAACTCTCCCAAATATTGTCATATTTTACGCAGATGATTTGGGGTATGGAGATCTCGATGTATACGGACATCCGACCTCGTCCACGCCGAACCTTCGGCAGCTAGCACTGGGAGGAAAGATGCTGACTCAATTCTACTCAGCTGCAACGGTATGCAGCCCTTCCAGGTATTTGAGACTTATATTATTTAAGGGATATTGCAATTACAAGCTCTATCCTTTCGGATTTATTTTGTTAAGGGGATCACTTTCTTTGATTAAAATCAGAAAGATCAGAGTCAGGCATCAGACATGTCAGACGAACCAGGGAGTTGGGATTTTATCCCAACTCCCTGGACGAACAGTGAACATAACTAGTTTGAAGTACAAAATCGGACAATAATGAATAAGAAGGTTATATTTGTTTATTTATTTATCTTTCTTCTGTTATGAATATTTCAATAATGAATTATATCTGAACTGAGATTTTTATGCGAATTGGCAAATTATAGTCACATGTTATAACATATCATATGTCATCATGCACTTCCTCTTGACTGTGAATGTGATCTCACAACTTGTTTTTTAGAATAACCCATTTTTAGTTATAAATATGTCGAAAGAGCGGGGATTTAAACAATAAAACATAATAAAATCTTTGCAGAAATGACATGAGTAATGTTGCATGATCAAAAGTTGCCAATTTGCCTGAAAAATCACTACTGAGTGATATCATTGAAATTTGAAGTAGTCATGAAATTGTCCAATATTCCATTTTTTTCCTATCTGTTCCTCTGATCGTTTCGCTTTTGTCAAAGCTTGATATTTCTGGCCAAGACACAGCCCTTAAGTAGTTACATTACTTTGAAATAGAGAGGGGGGGCATGCCTTTTTTTGGTTGTGTTAGGTTTTCTTCTATTTTTTTTTAAAGTAGAAACTGGTAAGATTTTAAACAGCATTTTGATTTTAATGAAATTTTTCACAAAAATACATTACCAATTAGCTATTTTTTGCGACACTATATAAACTCANTAGTTTTGAAACTTTCATAAAAAGACGAAACTTTAAAGACCATAGCATCCACCTGTTTTAATAGGACACTGCCTCTATAGACTGGATAAAAGAAACTCGCAAGGGCTGGAAACAATACAAATCAGCTTCTACTAATGAATAGCCCTTGCCCTACGTGACCCTCTGACCAATACAAAAGAACCCCTGCAAATGACAACAAACATTTGTCCAATTGACCTAAAAGTTCTATTGATCTGGTTGGCAAGCAACGCATTGAACTAAAATAAAAAAGGGAACAATAATGGTTACCAACCAATCCAGCTGTAATTCTAAACCTTAAACTTCTTGCATTTAAAAGAGTAAAAAATAAATTTCTTTCCTGACAACTGGTAAGATTTTAAACAGCATTTTGATTTTAATGAAATTTTTCACAAAAATACATTACCAATTAGCTATTTTTTGCGACACTATATAAACTCAATCTCATATCCTGTTTATTGTTCCATATGATCCTGTGTACTATTCAACAGGATATAATGATAATAATAATGGTGGCTACTTATATAGCGCACAGGTCCACCATACGGTGCTCATGGCGCTTGGGGTCGAGTGTATAAAGTGTCGGTACAATAGCTAATGGGTACCATATTTCCATAATTATTACAGAGCTGCACTACTCACTGGACGGTACCAGATGCGTTCGGGGGTCTATCCCCACGTCTTCAATGTCAAGATGTCTGGAGGACTCCCATTCAACGAGACAACGATAGCAGAGATGGTGAAACCCCTCGGCTACCAGACAGCAGCCGTGGGGAAGTGGCATCTAGGTCTTGGCAAGGACGCTGTGTACCTTCCTCCAAACCATGGCTTTGATCAGTTCTTAGGTAAAGTATCCTGGGCCCTAGTATTGCATTAAAAAATTGCATTTAAACGCAACTCAGAAAATTAAACGCAATTCCTATATACGCGCTCCTGATTGGTTGAAAATGGAGTTGCGTTAAATTTTCTGACTTGTAATTGGGCCCTGTGAATCAAGTTAAAAGACACTGTGAAATCAATAACCTTGTTACTATTAGAATAATGGAAATAAACTGTAGTTTTGTGGAGATCTCATCATCGGTAAAAAGCATTCCACATTTGCCATAAAATTTCATATTTTGTTCCTTTTAACGAAAGGAAAATAAGAATAAACAACATTCATCCAAAAATGTATATGGAACCAATATGTCCATATTATTCTAGAGAAAAAGGTAAAATTTTGTCTACTTTTCTAGAAAAAGAAGAGAAATGTGAAATTTTGTGTACAAAGTGAATGGAGAGTTCTCCATGTTGGCAGTCATTTTGTGCCTGTAAGTTGCCTCAATTTAGTTGGCCTCATGAGGGGTGGAAATAAAAACTTTGAGAACTCATAACTTTTAAATGGATTGTCGGATTTTGCTCAAATTTCACAGGCTATTTCTCTCCATGTACTAAGAGCACACGAGTGTCTGAGTGAAGTTTCCCTTTAATTTCCTTCAGTGAGAATTATGTCTGCAATGTGCTTCACTCAACCCTGTTGAGGTGAGTGGGCACTGGTAGGAAGAAATTCTTTGAATGCAGTGAGCACCATATGGTAGTCTTGCTGTAGCCAAGTAATAATGCACAGAGTGTTGTGTATTTTCATTACTATCATAACTATTTCGATATTAGGTGTCCCTGCGTCTTTGGGTCAGTGTCCATGCAGCATCTGCTTCTACCCAAACACGACCTGTAACCGTGCTCCCTGCAACAAAGAATACACCCCTTGTGCTCTCTTCAACGGAACGATGATCATCGAACAGCCCGTGGACCTCCTCACGCTGGATCAGAAGTACATTACCCAGGCCAGAATGTTCATCGGTTCCAGCGTCCAGTCCGGGATGCCGTTCTTTTTGTATTACGCATCGCAGCACACGCACCAACCTCAGTACGCAGGGAAGCAGACGACGGGTGCATCAGTGAGAGGGGGATTTGGAGACTCCTTGGCGGCGTTAGATCGTGAGGTTGAGCAGATCTATAATGAGCTACAGGACAATGGTATTCTGGAAAGCACATTCTTCATTTTTTGTTCCGATAATGGGTAAAGTGTCCTAATTTGTTTTCAATGTGCTTTTTTTCCTGTTCTCTCACCTGTTGTATGACATTGATTATTATCAAGAACACGCCAACAGGATATTAATACAATAATTGTGAACTTCTCCTTCTACTTCTACGTCGATACTCATTGAATGCCTGTTCAGCATCTGAATGAGCACTTTTACAGGGTGGTGCTTTAATGAGGAAATGTGTTTAGTGCTCAATTACAAATCCCTTACCAAAAATTAATGTAATAGGAATAAATAACAAAAAGAAAAACAAAAAAATATAGATATATTTCTGTAACTTATACATATTGCTCATGAAAGTTCAATCTATTCAAGTGAACATGAAACTCGTCTATAGTTATTGGAGACATAAATAAATTTGTATCACACACAATAATCCTAGCTCCACCTCCAGTTGAGCTTGGTGTCTATTGCTGCCCCGTTCACCAACAGTTTAAGGATGTTCAAGCCAGTTGGCACATCACTCACAGGAGCTCTAGCATTTTCAGCCACCAATCCCACCTAGGTAGCCAATAGGACTGGATTGACTGTGATCACATTAGATGAATGCCTCTTTTGAAAAGAAAAGAAAAGAAAAGAATATATACACGTATGTACATTATTATGTACTCTAATGATATTCATATGCAACCGTTAATTACTTTTTTCTGGTACTGTTTTATTTATATTTCTGCTTCAGCCCAGCCACCTTCTACCAGAGATGGGGAGGGAATGCTGGACTACTGAAATGTGGCAAAGATACAACATATGAGGGCGGTGTTCGTGTTCCTGCGATCATGCACTGGCCGGAGCGTATCACTCCCGGCAGGTCGATAGAACTGTCCAGCACACTAGATGTATTGCCTACTCTAGCAGCGGTCACAGGGACGAAGCTCCCCAATGTGACGCTCGATGGATATGATATGTCACCGTTTCTCTTTGAAGAAAAACCTGTAAGTTTTACTATTTTCCTCAAGGCCCCAGCACACCAAACATGGCACGGGATAACGGCATAGTATTTGCACAGTATCGTGGATGTTATTGGCCAGCACGCTCCTTCACGCAAAGGATGTTTAACAACTAGACAATCACACAAGACTAGAAGGAGGAGTCCGTTTTTACTTGCACAAGGAGCACTTTCAGCACAAACTTTTGTATAAATAAAGTCTAATTTGGAGCTCAATAATACAACACAACACACAAGCACCGCACAAAGTACGATATTACTCTTTCCAGAGGAATGTACTCACATTGGAAGAAGAAGAAGAAGATATATCATGAAAAACCGTGCTGTGATGCCGTGCCACGTTTGGGATGCCCGGGCCTTTCTAAAGATATCAGTAATATTCATCCAAAGATTAAAGAAGCCTTTTTTTCTTGGAAATAAGGATTGCTTTGTTTCTACTAGGTTACAGCAGAATGTATTAGTGATGTCTGGAAAGAGGGCAAGCCTGCCAACTATTGCATGGGGGTGTCACTCAAGCTATCACTCAACCTTTTCAAGAAACACCTCAAAACCCATCTTTATAATCCTAATGTAGCTGAATGTAGGTCTTTTTAAGCAGCGCTTTGTATCCTCTGAAAAAGCGCTATATAAATTCAATTATTATTCTTTAAAGTGAACCCTTTGTGGACTGACGGCAAGCTAACCAATGAAATTAAAAGTTTATCCATCTCATTCTACTGGCAGGCGGACAAGCAAATAGCAAATGCATTGCAAACCAAAAGATGATTCAAACTGTGCTTTTCAGAATGTATATATGTAGCAACTTCAAATTAATGCAACACCTCAACATCTCAACATTAATTCAATATTTAGACATTGTATGGGATAAGTTATAACATATCTTAGTCACAGTTTGGACTTATATTTTTGTTATCTTTTTGATAGACATATGTATTGCGACTTGCTAGGATGGAAATTATCTTTCTTTGTGATTTATGATATTTTTACAGAGCCTGCGAGAAGTGTTCTATTACTATCCCAGCGGTGTTTCAACTGNCCCCTTTGGCTTTGATCCCCGAAAAATTGTATGTAAATTTACACTTACTGGAATGAAAGAGTGATTTTGCTGCACTCAATTGCAATTCATTGGCAAATACATTGGAAACCAAAACATAATTCATCTGCGCTTTTAAAAATGCATGTATGTAGCAACTCCAAATAATTTCAACTTAACATCGACCTCAACATTCATGCAACACCTCTGTATTGTGTATACCTGGGTTAGAATGAATATTTAGACAGTGTATGGGAAAAGTCATAACATACACCTCAGTTACAGATGGGGCTTATATTTTTATAGGCCTTTTGTATTCAGTTGTGTCATATACTAGACATATGTATTGCAGGAATAGCAATTATATTTCTCCATGATATGTGATTATGATATTTTCACAGAGCCTGCGAGAAGTGTTCTATTACTATCCCAGTGGTGTTTCAACTGAGTGCAGAGACTCCTATGCGGTGCGCTACAAGCAATACAAGGCAGTATTTTACACCAAAGGCTCGGCAGAATCGCACAATAAAATTGATCCAGATTGTGCAAGTGAGTAACAATTTATGTCTACATTACAGTCAATTTTTAAACATATTATTTGGTCTTGGTAATAACCGTAAAATAAATGTTCACAGAATCGCACAAAGAATGAAGATACTATTTGAAAGCATAAATGAATAATATGTCCCAAATTATTCTGCAGGAAAATTTATGATGGCAGTGTAATGACCAAATTAAGGCTTAAAATTGGGCTGTGTCAGGACTTTTTAATATTACACTGGTTCTGCATGTTGTTTCCTGTATTGGCTAGAGTGGTTGAACATATAGTCACTGAAATTATTACACTTTCAATCAGTATTGAATTACTTTACTAAATTTCCCTTGTCAATACAAGTCATGTTGTGCATTGTTATCAACGTAAAACCATTTACAATCACTTATTTTCCGAATTGAGGTTCATTGCATGCACTCTATATTAGCTATAAGAAGTCTGATTTGTTTTACCGCAATAATCAATCAGAAATGTAAAAGTTAATGAAGAATACTTAAATAGCCATGCCTTACTTTAATATTGTGGCTAAACATATTCTTATTATTTATTCATATGCAAGCACAACGGATTTGACCTTACTTCCTTTTTGAAGCGACATTGATTTTTTGCAGAATAGATGTTATGTTTATCCGATCATGCTTTTCCTTGTAAATGGCCATAATTTTTATGCCTCCGCCACCGTAAGGTGGTGCCGGAGGCATTATGTTTTCGGGTTGTCCGTCCGTCCGTCCGTCCGTCCGTGTGTCCGTCTGTGCGTCCGTCCGGACCTTGTTACCGCGATAAGTTCAGAACCGCTGGACGGATTTTGACCAAACTTGGATCAAGTATGTATAACCATGTGAGGATGAATTGATTAGATTTTGGGTTTAGTGGGTCAAAGGTCAAAGGTCACAGTGCCAAAAAACTTGTAAAAAATCACCAAAAATAGATTGTTACCGCAATAAGTTCAGAACTTGTGTACAGATTTTGACCAAACTTGGCTCAAGTATGTATAAGCATGTGAGGAAAAACTGATGAGATTTTGGGTTCATGGGGTCAAAGGTGGCAGTGCCCAAAATTTGTAAAATGTATTTGATTTCTGATGGCATGGAACAAGCCGTACATACCTTTCTGATTGCGTGATGGCGGAGGCATAAATTTTGACCGTGCGCGGTCGAGGATTCATCTAGTTAAACATTTTATTTGGTCTTGGTAATAACCGTAAAATGAATGTTCATATAATTGCAAAATAATTGAAGATAATGTTTGAAAGCATAAATAAATAATGTCAAAAATATGTACCAAATTATTCTGTAGAAATTATTCTGTAGGAAAATGTATGATGGCAGGGTAATAACCGAATAAAGGCTTAAAATTGGGCTGTGTCAAGACTTTTTAATATTATGCTGGTCCTGCATGTGGTTTTCCGTGTTGGCTAGAGTGGTTGAAATTATTACGCTTTCAATCAGTTTTGCATTAGTTTATTACATTTCCCTTGTCAAGACAAGTCATGTTGTGCATTGTTATCAATGTAAAATCACTTATAATCACTTATTTTCCGAATTGAGGTTCATTGCATGCACTCTATATTAGCTATAAAAAGTCTGATTTGTTTTACCGCAATACTCAAGCAGAAATGTAAAAGTTAATGAAGAATACTTATATATCCATGCCTTACTTTAATATTGGGGCTAAAAATATTCTTATTATTTATTCAGATGCAGGCACAATAGATTTAATCATACTTCCTTTTTTAAGCAACATTGACTTTTTGCAGAATAGATGTTATGTTTATCCAATCATGTGTTTTCTTGTAAATGGCCATAATTCTTCCCTTTAAAACTCAATATCATTTATTTTCAAAACAAACAGAAAGAATGCAATTTTTATTTTTCCCAGAAAAGATGTTCTGTTTATTCTATTTTATGCTTCCTTTTAAATTGCCATACATTCTTCTTAAAAAAAAACTCAATATCATTAATTTTCCTAATGAAGAGGAAGAAAGCAATTGTACATTCAAGATTCAAGATTTGTTTTATTTCTATAAATAAAAAAAAATGATTTGTTTTATTTCATTTTTCATCAAAACAATAGCATTCATTGATACACGAATAAGAAAATAATTGTAAACTTAGAAGTACGGATGTGTTATTGAAAGAGAATAAGTAGGGAAAAAATGAAATTGGAACCAGCAGGAAGCAGTGCTGTATTGTCCAGCGGCTCTTTGACAGTGCTCTACAACAGTTCTCACTGTCTTTTATGTTTTTTCTCTCATCCTAGACACAGGGATCATAACCCATGACCCACCCATGCTCTTTGACCTCGACATCGACCCTTCCGAGAACTTCAACCTCTCCGTCAAACACTCTCCGGAGAAAGACATCCTCCTCATCATCACCAAGATGAAGAAGGATTTTGACGCCAAGATGGAGTATGCAGCATCAGAGATGGAGAAGTCATGGAGCGACGACCTGATGCCGTGTTGTAACCGGGGGTGCACACCGTACCCCTCCTGCTGCCATTGTACCCCCACTGTGACCCCGTTGAGGTCCAATGAGGAGTACAGGACTGCCTGGGAAGGTATCTATAGGCAGAAGAATCAATGAAAATTTTATTGTTGTATTCCTCTCCACTGTATTCCTCCTCCTCCTCCCCAACTCAATGGCCCGTATTCCGATAGCGAGGTTTAAGTTAACCCTGGTCTAAATCTGTGGTTTAAGTATGGATAGCCAAAAGTGCCAAAACTTTATTTACAATGTATAATTCTTATGTTAACTGCTCTCTTTCCCCATGCTCTAATAATATAGAAAACTACTGAAGTTTTTATTCCGAGACAGTTTTAGATACTATGAGTGCCAAATGTGCTGGTAAATTAAACATCAACTGTTATAGATTCAAGCCTCTTTTGGCTTCCCATACTTAAACCACATATTTAAACTCTAGTTTAAATTAAACCTGACATCAGAATACGGGCCAATGTTTTTAAGGCTGAACATATTTTTGATACCATGACATCATCCCCTCTTCCTGGTTGCCCAAATTCTTTAAGAACATTTTTTATTTCTTCCACATTTTCATTGATAAGCAAGGCATATTAATTGCAGTGATTTGTAAAAGCGTGACTTCAACCTCACAGGTATTCAGACATGCCAACCAAAAGTGATGTGATTTGCAATAATTTTTGCCACCGACAATAGGCGATTTCAAATGATATAACATGATACCATCTAAAACAATATGTTGAGGTTGGGATTTCCGATTTCAAACAAGGAGACTCCCGATTTAGGAAGCTAATGCATGTGCGACGTCTATCGTTTCAGAAAATTGCTAATCCTTCTTCCTTAAACATCATGGGAGGTACTTGGTACTACATCAAAGAAGCACACAATTGTGTAATAATAGTTGATAACATGAAATATTTGAAAGTTTAAAACAAACCTGAGTTTTCGGTCTGAAACCTAGCAAAGCGGAACCCACATGCACGAATGTCCGTAACTGGTAGTGGGTATCCCGACCCACATGACTTTTTATCTGTGAAAACTGCAAAGCGCTATCTGCAGTTCTTAATTTTTTTTATTGTCAATGTGGATAATTATTGTGCCTCCACAATGGAAGGTAGTGCCAGAGGCATTATTGTGTCTTCTTTTCTTGAGAAGAGGTTAGTAGGATTTCAATATGTCTATGATTTAAACCAATAGATTAGTTTTGGGAGAGATATTTAACTACTTTGTGAGCTGGAGTAAAAGTATTACCATAATGCACTTTTTCGATATCAAATTAGAGCATGTTCATAGTTTGTTTGAATAAAATCGATCAAGAAATGTCTTATTTATCGCAAAATAAAAAATGATGTTGTGGTCGCTCTCCCCAGCACAACATGATTCACATACAAAATGAATGTGAACTCACACACCGCAGACAATACCACCAATTGCTCCGCACATTCCGGGCCGACCCCCCCCCCGTGCATAAGCACTTAGCACACAGTAGGAATAATGGCCAATTGGCGTGTTTGACGTAAAATGCGCAAGAATACGTGCAATAAATTTTCTCATTTCGTGCATAGTTATATTTATGCATGTAAAGTAGCTGGTGAATAAATCGGCTCGTTTCACATCACTTTCTGCACCCAGACCATTACAAATCTATACGTTTAATTCAGAGCAGTTCCTCAGATGCGATATGATTATCCTCTACTTATTTATGGCCCTGATAAGGAAATTTGCAAGATTACATTACATTATGAAACACCTGTGAAACTTTAGGGCTTTTTTTACCTTGTTCTCATGGTAACAATGTATTGCAGTTCAGATGAGGCATTGTCTGACTGCCTTGCCCACACTTACATTCTGCAGAGCTATTAGTGTAACCCCACTTCGGTATGTTTCCCTTGCACCTCCCCATCCGGGATCTTTATCTGTTCAAACTGCACTAGGTGTAAGGTAGTCTGTAAAAAGTCTGCAAAAACACTACCAAGGAGGGTTCAATTGTTTTGACAGTTGGGAGATTGGGTGATGTGTTTTTTAAAGAAATTAAGAAGCATCAATGTATGTTCCCCCCCCCCCCCCCCAAAGCACTGAGAAGGAGGAGGAATGTACAAGGAGCTATAGGGTTTAAATGGCTGAGACCTATGTATTAACCTTTTACTTCTTTCTTATTTTCTGTTCTGCTAAAGCACATAGGGACTTTCGCATGATTGTGTTATGCGATATATAAAAGTCTTTCATTATTATTATTATTAACCTTGTTTTAAAGGTCCTGATTTAAATTTTGCACAATGGTATTGCATTTGATTCAATCTTAAGCAGGGTTATTCATCACACAGTAGATTTTAATGCATCTAATCCTATAATGTTATATTTTAACACAAAAAATGTTCCTCATTGCAAATAGTCATCTTAATAATATATAAGGTATAAGATACACTATACTATTCTGTATATGATCATATAATATGCTGCCAAAATTTTGTTCATTCTGCACGTTTACAACTTCATTCTTTCAAGTCTTGCCACACAACTTTTGAGACCAAATTTGGGATGACCGGGTATACGGTTTTTATGTCATGTGTGTTTGAAAAAATATCATCAAGCCAAAATTTGTTCAAAAACGTGATCTCATAATATAATAATAATAATAGATGCAATCTACATAGCGCACGTATGCACTTTGCTGAGTGCTCAAGGCGCTTTACATTATTATTACCCTGGCTTTAGCCCGGCAGCCATCTGCGGTGCACTTGGCATTTCAAGGAAAAAAATATTCCTGCCAGGTACCCATTTACCTCACCTGGGTTGAGTGCAGCACAATGTGGATGAATTTCTTGCTGAAGGAAATTGACGCCATGGGTAGGATTCGAACCTACGACCCTCTAGTTGAAAGGCAAGAGTCACCACCACTACACCACGGCGCCTCGACGTCCAAAGACAATGCAAATTTTGTTTTCTGTCAAAATTCATAAATCCTTGTCTAGTTTTTTATTTCAATGGATGAAATAATTTGAAAATAGCTCGCAATAAAATTGAAACAGCTGATATAGTAGTAAGTATTTTGTTTATGATTGCAGAACTCTTTGTGTTTTATAGAATTGTAAATTAACTGTAAATTCAATTAATCATGATTAAAATCCTAATTTGTAGAGCCTTGAGTAAGCTGTTGAATAGCATGGGGCTTAATGACAATTGGAATACCAGTCACTGAGTTTCAAGTTTTTTGAAGTGTTAATTTTTTTCATTCTTGCCCTTCTAGAGGTTTATTATCAACATTTTTATATTGTGAGATAATTATTTGACTTAAATATGAATAGCCAGCAGCTGCACTTCTTTAATGCGAATATTGCCAATATGATAAACAGTACTTTTAAAGTTGAAAGTTCATTTGTCAGCCAACTTGCCTGAATATCTGAAATATGATGAGGCTGAATATTGTTATTAATAGATCATTTTGTAGTTTTCATGCTAGCATCTTGTCAGTATGGAACCCTGGATTTGAGCCAAAGAAATAGGTTTGATATATTCAGTCCTTCAAACTATTAGGAGTTTTGAGGAAAAAATGTGATTTTTTAAGAAATGTTTTTTTAGAGAGTTTCAATGCCATTTCAATTTTATTTATAATATTTTTACAGGGAAATTTTTTCCTGGTATCTCATTGCAATTTGCTATGCATTTTAGCAGAATTGCTATACAAAATATACTTTGTGTAGCAACTTTTTCACATAGAACTGTATAGTAAAAAAAATGTACAAATTTCCTCAATGTCTAAACCTGCAAATCAAATGTGAAAAAGTAAAAATTTTCCTTGTTTTACGCAGTCATATGGGAAACATGGTTTCTTTGCTCTTGTGTATCAAATCATTCCTCTTTTTTCGTCATATTGGTGGGAAGTCTGTATATTGCAGTACTCTGGGTAATGCGGGGTAATTTGTAACAAATAAACCTTTATGATAAATAGATATTTATAAATTCATAATAGATAATTATGAATGATTTCAACTATTTTGTTTAGTAATTTGTAATCAGAATACAGCAAAAAAAAATTCAAAACATTTCAATACAGGAATGTAATTATAGATGCAAACTTAATGATTAAAATCATAAATGTTTATTTATTATAAACTTTTAGTCTTTCAATCTTATTAGTTTCATTGGCACACTGTTGATTAGAGGAACTTAATTGCTCCAATCTGTTAAAAATCGTAATGCCAAAACGGACATAATTCCAATACTCAATTTTTTTTTAGCATGTCATTTCTTATTACAAATTCGTTAGTTAAGCCATTTAATCTATATTATCGATCAAGGCTAAATGGAATTACAGAGTTCAGGGCCCTATTGCATAAAAAGTTGCGTTTAAACGCAAGTCAGAAAATCTAATGCATCTCCATTTTCAACCAATCAGGAGCGCGTATTTAGGAGTTGCGTTTGATTTATGCAATAGGGCCCAGATCATACACTGAGAGCGGAAGGGACAAATGATCTTGGGCAAAGTAATCAACTTCATTCAAGCATTAACAGTTATTTCGGAGACTTCTAACTAGTCTGCAAGAATAGACCCTTGGGTTTCGTTGTGCACAAACACAGAGAGTGATACAGGGTATACACTGTGTGTCTCATTGTGTGTCTCGTGCTCTCCCCAAAGACTGAGGATAGAGCAATGCTGTATGTGTGTGTGATGTAGTCACACAGCGCATGCCCTGTATCATGCTCTGCACACTCACATACCGAAAGTCTCGGGTTTGTGCTTTCAAACTAACTTCTAACATTCAGATGAGATATTACAAAACCTTTACCAAACTTTTCGACTACTGGGTTATTATTAAGAATATTAATTAATTTATGGCGAGATGAAACTAGGTTCCTAGGTTCATTCTGAATGACCTCTAAGTTGATTGGCAGTTCATTAAAAATACATTTATTGTATAAAATCTATAAGTTTGCGTTTGTTTAGAATATGCACGGGTTCATAATGATTCCTTGCTTAGAAAATGATTATGTATTTTGTTGTCAAATATTTATTTTATTTAACATATAATTGTGTCATTATTGTAATCAAATCAGTCATATTTTCGTTATTTTGTATAATTTGTTTGACATAACACAATGTATATGAAAAAAATGTAATCAGAACAAAATATTGGCTGTATATGTCGATGACGTTTAAATGAATAAATTCCAAAATTCCAATAGCCAGATAGAAACAAAAGGATTTCCCTTCCCGCTAATTCTGTGAAAATGTCGATCAGGCATTGCACAATGATAATGGAAGCTCCATTTGTTGTGTAGATGAAGCTATTGTGAAGGCTTGAATGAAGTTGTTTACTTTGTCCAAAATCATTTGTCTCTTTTGCTCATAGTGAGTATGACTGTTTCTTTTCTTTTTATAAATAAATAGTTTTTGGGTTATCAGATCATTCAAGTTCATCTAATTCATCTACTTTGTACAAAATCATTTGTCTCTTTTGCTCATAGTGAGTACAAGTACAAATATCAACATATGACTGTTTCTTTTCTTTTTATAAAAAAATAGCTTTTGAGTGATGAGATCATTCAAGTTCATCTAATTGGTATTCCTACAATAATATACATAATAGAATGTAACCTAGTTCAAATCAGGCAAATTTTGTTTGGATGCCCTTAACCGCCTATTAAAATGGCCCGACCTTCTTTTTTTTGCTTTTGCTTTTCACCAATATTGAAAAGTCACAGTGAAAAATTATGAATAAACATGTGAAATATGGCTTGAAAAAATATTTTCAGGTATTCTTGAGATGATTTTCATCTTATTTTCCTTATGCATTTTTTGAATAGTATTTGGAAAATTAAAGAAGAAAAAAGAAAGCTTTCTGTGACTGACCAACGCCTTTTTTTTTCAAAAATATCATTGGTGGGCATCCACACATTCCTTTTGGGTAGCCTTAGAAATAATCTTTTTCTGATTCTATTGTCTTCCAGCTATCTGTAGAGTGGTTATATCAGTGATTATGATTCTAATTTTCTCTCAAAGCTGTTTTATAATAATAATGTTAGTTATTAAGTGGAATTGTATTGACTAAATAGAAATGTATTTGAACACCCACTGAATGTATATGTCATCTCAAACAAATGTTGTTATTATTATTATTGTATTATCTATTATTATATTTACATAACTACATTTCTCTGTACTCACTATGAAAATAATATTTCAGTCCCTCCATATAATTATTCATGCTGCATAGTGAAGGTTTTTTCTTTATGATTGGAACACATATCAATACATTTAATGTATTGGTCTGCATTTTATAGGTTATTGACCAATCTAAGTACATATATTTCTACCTAATTATTTAGAGATTTTGTATTAATCATCACTGTATTTCTTTTATATTATGATATATTTTCACAGGTCAAACATCTTGTGTGATTGAAGGAGTATTATTTATTTATTTGTTGTACTTTGTTTCTTTGGTTCTGCTGATTCCAGTTGAATCACAACATAGAAGTTAGTGTAAAATATAAGGAGGTTAATGTGGCGATAGTATGAAAGGAGAGAGGGGAGAGGAACAGGGAGAAAGATCGAGGTAAAGAGAGAGAGAGGGGAAGAGAGAGAGGGTGGCAAGAGAGAGAGAGAGAGAGAGAGGGGGGAGAGACAGAGAGAGGGATGTAAAAGAGAGAGAGAGAGAGGGAGGGGAAGGGATGTAAACGAGAGAGAGAGACAGAGAGAGGGGGGGAGAAGAAGATAGAGAACATAACATATATTTAGAACGATTAAAGGACAAGTCCTGAATAGCGAGAAAGGAGAGGAGGAGGTTTAGGGTGGTGAGGAGAAAGAGAGAAGAGGGGGGGGGGGTGGATGAGAGATTAGATATGGATGGATGGAATAGTAAATGAGAAGGGCACCATCGATTTCAACAAGATAAATGACAGAAAAGATTAGGGAGGAAGAATGGAAGAGTTGTGAAGACCAGTATAAGATAAGAGAGATGGGGCACAAAGTTTATCGATGGTATTGTTTGAACACCTTTATAAGTGTTTCTTGTTTCCATGTTTCATTCATCTGAACGTTTGTTTTTTTCCTTCTTCGTCATTGCTCGTGCTCATACTTTCGAATGTTCATCATTTCAAGGGTTGATCTTACCAAAGGTTGTTCCGTAGGATAATCCGAGTTCTTATTCATCCGTAGATTTCTTATTCTAAATGGGACTTAGGGTTGTTTGGCAGTTCAAAGATAAAGATTAAAAACTTGAGTATTCTGAATTATCGTTTTGTATTAAAACTAAATAAAGTATCATTGATAAAAAGAACTACATTATTCAGAATTCTCTCTATTTCTTTTGAAGATTTGTCATTCTGAATGTTCATCACTCCGAAGGGCTATTATTTTGAAATTTGTCATTTCCTTAAAAGGTTCAAGGCCCCACAAAGATTCGTTATTTCGAAAATTCGCCACTACAAACATTCGTTTGTTCCGAACTGATATGACAATCCAACAATTAAAAGAAAGTGTTTTATATTTTGAAACTGGGTTTATCCGAAAATTAAATGTTTTTTTCAAAGGTTCGCCATGGTAAGAAACATATATAGCGACATCATTTTTTTTTCGTTCATTTTCAGATCTAATCATAGACAATTAAATACAACCTTAGCGCTGCAGACAGAATGAGGAGGTGAATGGGAGTGAAGGTGGATCATGTGGGGGGGGGGGGGGGGGGGGGGGGGCGTTGTTTGGCTTGGTAGGGGTCAAAGATTAGACTGGCACGCGCGGCCTTGTTGGATACCTGTGCCTGAGGGCGAAAAACGAGTGAAATCTGAGACCTTCGGCCGTGCGGGTCGCGTGCCGTTTGCCTTTTATGGCACGAAAAAAACGGACGTGGAGAACGCAGAAATGCGATGTCTAGTCTCAAATTACCAGGCCTAAAAACCAATTTGTCAATTAAGTACCGGAATATTGTCAGTTTAATATATCAGCCATCATTCATACACCTATATCATAGTTCCCATTAGTGATAATTATTTTGATATATCAATCAATGGTCACAATTCGAAATCAATGAAGACGACTAAGATGAAAAGAGCTGCGAAATCTTCAAAGACGAGACTGAATGTCGCGACTAGCTTAAGAGCGCCCTTTTTGTTGCCCAAATACGCCTCCATTGGCATAATAAATGTGACTAAAATGCACCGCATAGTTTTAATTTGCGAGCGTGAGAACTCTTTGTTCTCAAGTGTAAACCGGTTGAGTCCCATCTTGTTTTGGAAGCTCCTTGATTATATAGTTACAATAAAAGAATAAAATGATTATGTTTTTGTCAAATCTTGGGCCAGTAACATATAAGAGATACGATAAGTTGTAAATTAATCCTATCTCACATTATGGTACAGGTTTATGTTACAGATCACTAGGTCTTATTTTCAAGTTTTATTTTGCACTAAGGCGAGAAATAAATAATTAGGATTATGCAGACATATGAATACGTACCGTAGTATAGGTATATTTAGGCAATGTGTTACCGAAATATATTACCGTTACTATGCCGCCCCGGTCCCCTATTTTCATCATTGATATGATTGTACTTTTCTCTTGAGGTTGCTTTTTCCCCCTTGTAAACATTTCTATATCCACTGGTTTCTGATGAATCCTGCATATATGGGCGGTGTTTTACCAAGTACCGAAATACTTTAAGAACGACTTTACGCACGACTGGTATCAGTTCTTGGACTGAATGGTCGAGAATCTTACGCGTATAAATTTATTAACGTACTTTGTGCGTAACTTTAAGAACGATTTGGTGAAACACCGCCCTGGATACATCGGGGATACTAGTCTTACACTGAGGCCAGGGGCTTATAAAAATGAATTTTTAGATCCTAATGTCCAAATCCTCCCCCTAATGAATGATAATTGATTTTGTTTTTGAATGCAGGAGTTAGAAAAAGAAATCAGTTCACGCGGGAGAGATATTGTAGTTGGGGTTTTGTGAAAGTTGATTATTGATACTGACTTTAAAACTCTTCTTTATAGATCATGGACAATTTTGGCAGAGGTAGAAAGTGCCCCTCCTTTATTTTTATTGGTGGACTCTCGTGTTAGCAAATTTGAATATACATCTGTGGACATTCTAAATCCTGTTTAAACATTTGTGTTTTTGTATTTCTCGAGTGCTTGATAGCTCGTTTGTATGTGAATCTACTCGGCAAATACTCAAAGCTGTCTGTCTGTAAAGCCATTCTTATGTCAATTCAGGGAATTTTCATTTTCTCGTATTAAGAGTAAGAAATAAACATAACTTTCCAAAATAGGGACGCAGTATCATATCATTGCTGTAAATGAAACCTTGACTGCACAGCAGTTACCAAATTTTGCACTACCGTATGTTTGCACCTATTTCCTGAATAAAGGTGTTGTGATGCAGCAACCCCCCCCCCCCCCCCCCCCCCCCCCCCCCCCCCCCCCTACTCTGGACACCCCCAAAAG
>BQKZ01001763.1:29058-44210 GCA_036244855.1 Temnopleurus reevesii
CTTTAGGTTATAACTTTTCCAAACCTTAGTCATTTTCCGCACAATCTTTTGTACAATATGTTCATGATATCATGTTTCATTTTATATAGATTTGAAGACAAAATTTGGCGATAAAAATATTCGCTTTTACCAAAACTGTACTTGGGCTTTAAACATTTAAAGAAAAAATGTTTTATTCTGAAATTTCTTTTCACAAAGATAGGCCATCTCATGAAATAAGCCATCCCTTCTACTCGTGCGCATCTCTTTTGAGTACAATGTCTATGGCGATTAAATAACTTTTACATGTAAGTCCACCGCGTGCTGCTGACGAAATGAACGCAAGTCTAGAAGGGTGGACTATTTCATGATGATGGCCAAAGATATCTGTCTACTTTAGGAGACTAAGTATTAAAAAAAATGTAAAAAGCTATTCCAGACAGCTATCTGTAGGTACAATGTTAGACAACATATAGCATAGCCATAGGTATCTCTGTGAAGAAACGTAAGGGCAGACATGAGATATCTACCGTAGCGTACATAGCCTCATAATCTAATGGCAGTGTATACAACCACTCTCGTGTGTCTCTACCATCCAGCCACACTTGTGTGGTTGTATAATTATACAGCCACACGCCGCACCTAGGCTATTCTCACAGTACGTTGTACATACATGCTCGTGTGTGCAAAAAATGCATCAACAACGAGCCCCCAGCCGAATACAGAATACTGAATAGCAATCAAATTTTATTCAACATCTTGCTCAGTTGGCTGAGTTGCTGTACTTGTACTTCTACTTAGATTTCCTTCCTCCTTCCTTCATTGTTCCATTAAATAGTTTTTATTTCTTTCCTCACCTTTTTATCTACTCCACTTTTAATCCTTGTTGCAAGGCCCGCAATTCACATATATAGCATTATATATTTAAATATAATATTAGTATTACAGTTACAGTACACTGCTTCACAATTCTTCACTGTATTTCTGTACGGTAACTTGTCTCGGTATGACATGCTGTTCATGGTGAAATACTTACTTATGAAAGGAGATGCCGTTTCCCTTCGTTCTCCGGTTGCTGCAACCATGGATATATCTGCAACCCACAGCCGCACAACAAACTGGCATTTTGGTTTTATGTATTCGATGGTGAAATTGCACTGCATGCAGCTAGCTTTTCCGATTTAAAAACCACTGAAAATTTAATTGTAAGCTCGCGCGCAATCCCAAAAATCACAAATCTGTCATGTGATTTGTCAGGTGACCTAAAATACGGTCACCTGACGTACGTCTTCAGAGAAATTGTAGAAACTATGTGTAGTTGACTTGACTATCCTCAGAATTAGTAAAATAATAATCATGAAATTTGCGATCTTGGGAGCAACAGGAGGTTCGGGGCTCTCTCTTGTGAGACAGGCACTTGATGGAGGCCACACAGTGACTGCCATCGTCAGGAATACTGAAAAGCTGAAAGATATTGAGCACGAAAACTTCAAGGTAAAAAAAACACGTTCACTTTCAGTTTCACTAGACACTATGTATTAACGTTAACATTTACTTAGACTTAGTTTCACCGGCTGCGCGTGTTGTCTGAATTCTGACAATGCACATGCACTGACATTGTTAGTTAAGATAATTTCCAATTTTGTTCGTCTTTCTTCATGTTCATGTTTTAGGGTGATTAGCTTTAATTTCCAGAAATAATAATAGACAATGCAACGTATACTTATAGTCAATGGAAAGGAGCAAAATGTTTTTTTTTTTCCTCAGCCACTCACGAAATGTCATGACCAACATTACGTTGGTCGTTAGCAGGTTAGATGGGCTAAGTTATCAAGCAATTTGGAAGAGTTTTTAAATAAACATTTTTTATTTCCATTGTTTGCCTCCTATATTAAAAAGATGTTTAGCCAGGAGCCAATCCTGATGGAAAGAGACTGATTTATCAGTCGAGACTATTAAACTTTTGTCTACATGTATCTAGATTGTTTTGGGCAGTTGGGGGGTACTAAAGACTACTAATGCAATTTCGTATCCAGCCTGCACTACCACAGGTGTACACACGAAAGGACATTTTAAGAACGAGGCATACTCTCGTCGCGCCGCACACGCTTGTGCACGACTGGATACGAAAATGCATTAGCACCGTTTTTTCTGAAAGCTCCATGTAAGGTAGACCGATAAAACGGGTCTTTTCCGATCAGGATTTGCTCCGCTGAGGCTACCGCCTGGCTATACGCATCCTTCTGGAGGGGGCACCACCAGAGTCAGAAGTCGTTAAAAAAAACCTCCATGAGGGTCAGATTTTTCTGTCTACATGTAAGGTTATTACTAGGTTGGAGGAGCTAGGAGTTGGGTGAAAGTGCTACAGAGCTTTCATATGTAGTGCGGATCAACAGGATCTTACTTTAATCCCCCCCCCCTAAAAAAAAAGATAAATGAATTATGATAATAGAAGGGTATACATGTAATTAAAAAAAAATTATAACTTTTTTTTCAATAATGATAATAATCTAGTGTATATAATATGTATATTATAATAATAATTCATAACCTTACCTAATTGGAGTTTTTTTTGTAATGTTTGCCTAAGGATGCAAATTTATTACCATATACATGTATTTGGATATTTTATTGTATAAATCTGAACATATTTTATGTAGAATTTACATGTAGAGTAGAAAACTTGATTTTTTCCCCAAAATGAAATGCACATTTTTAGTACCCTCCCCCGAATTGAACCCCGGTATGCCAATGGCTAATATCTAGCCTTGAGTAAACTTGTGACTCAATAACATTTAATTTTTTCCTGTAGGCTGTTGAAGGAGATTTTATCTCAGGGAAGAGTCTGCACCCCTACTTTTTGAAGGATGTGATATGATCTTCTGTCTCGGGGGGGGGGGGGGGGGGGGCTAAAGGCATAGCCCTCTTCAACCAACCCCAATGTACTAGTGATAAATCTAACCCCGAGTAAGCTTATGAAAAATAAAATTGCATTTCCTTTTAATGTAGGCCATTGAAGGAGATGTATTTTCAGCAGAGCGTCTGCAGCCCCAATTTGAAGGATGTGGTGCAATCTTCTCCTGCCTCAGAAACCCCTAAATGTTTTCCTCCCCCCCCCCTCCAACCCCATACTAATCGGAACCCTGAGTAAGCTTATGATAAAAATCAATTTGTTTTTAATGCAGGCTGTTGAAGGAGATGTATTTTCAGCGGAGAGTCTCCAGCCCCACTTTGAAGGATGTAATGCGATCTTCTCCTGCCTTGGCTCATCATCCCTCATACACAGCACAACCATCTACTCGGAACCAATGAAGGCTATCGCCACGGCGATGAGGTGGGCAGAGGTCAAGAGGTTAATTGTAATGTCATCATGGTATGTCAAAGGTATGTTTCCATGAAAAGACATTGAAATGTATGTCTTCTACTGGGTTCGGAGCCAAATCATGTTATCTGTCACTATATTTCTTTTGTATCGCGGTACTGTGCGTGCATAGACTTTGATCCCAGTAACCATGCTTGATGTCGTAACTGTGATTTTAAACATAGCTGTCTAAAATCAAACATGATTGTTTTTTACCAACATCTAATAAATAATTAGCTCTAAGAATGGTTTGTCTACTATTTCACTTTCAGTTGATCTGAATGACGGTCCCGGTTTCCATGCTTGATGTGAGAGCTATGCTTAGTAAATCTCTGGCTAATTAGACCACGCATGATTTGTTTTTTACCAATGTTTAAATCTCTTGGAATATGTTTATCATTTCACTTTCAGTTGATCCAACTGAAAGTCCTGGTTATCGTGCTCTATTATCATTTTGTTATTAAGAAAATTATCATTAAAATCAAACTGTCTGACCCATCTGATTAATGGGAAAAAAACAGATGCTAATAAGAAGAAATTTATGCAGGCACTATCAAGATATCTATGAAAATGGAATGGATGATTTATTCTTGCACAGTGTGCCTACTTTGGTCATACTGTATTTTGAATGGTAGTTTCTTTGGAGTGCTGAATGTTGAGTTTGGAGCCTAAAATTTCACTTTTTAGTTTTACATTTTAGTTCATGTGCACCATCGTCCACATAGGTAGCATTTAAGATCTGGCAGTTGAGAATTTTTTCAACAAGAATAATGTTTTACAATGCCTTTAGGATCAAATTTATCTCTATGAATGCTATGTTTACTATTTCACTTTCAGTTGATCCTGATGACGATCCTGGCTACAAAGCTCGTTGGATCGTTAGAACGGTGCTCAGTAAAATTCTGGCTGATCTATCGCTGATGGAAGACTTCCTCCGTGCGGAGTGTCAGGACATAGACTACACGGTTGTCAGACCACCAAGACTACTCGATGGGCCTGGTACAGGTTGGTTTAAAAGATACAGTACACACTAAAAATTAGGGTGCAGAATTGCACCTTTAGTGATGCAGCTGCTGATAATAATACACAACATTTATATAGCGCCTAAGTGTTTCTAAGCGCTCTGTACATTATTACCGAACTATAGCATGGCTACCATTCGGTGCTCATTGCATTCAAGGAATTTCTTCCTACCGGTACCCATTCACCTCACCTGGGTTGAGTGCCGCACAATGTGGATTAATTTCTTGCTGAAGGATCTTGACGCCAAGGGTGGGATTCGAACCTACGACCCTCGGGTTGAAAGGCGAGAGTCAGAACCACTGCACCACAACACCTTCAGGTGGAGATATGCACCGTTAGGATGGAGATCTCATCCCTAAGGGAAGCGTCGTGGTGTAGTGGTTCTGATTCTCGCTTTTCAACCTGCGGGTTGCAGGTTCGAATCCCACCCATGGCATTAATTTCCTTCAGCAAGAAATTTATCCACATTGTGCTGCACTCAACCCAGGTGAATGGGTACCTGGTAGGAAGATATTCTTTGAAATGCATAAGCACATCACAAGCTACTATTGCTAAAACTAGGGTAATAATGCTGCATTAATTGTAGATCGTTTAGCGACACAGGGGGCACAGATGGAACAAACAATGGTAGTACTGATGGGTGAATAAATTGGGGATACCGGCAAATTATGTTGAAAAGTGATCACAATATTCGGTATTTTCGACCCGATTTATGCAATATGATTTAGAGGATGTGCATAAAACCATAACCAGGTCTATCTTTCATCAGTTATCTAAGTACACCATATATAATTTTAGCTGGGTACAAGTTCTTAATAACTTATAAGCAATTTTATGCATCAATGTAAGATTTTTTTTTTGTCGGGTACATAAGTAAACTGTGCAAATCAAGTGCTTTAATTTGTCCTACAGCATTGGGCACATGATCACAGCGTGTGTAGTCCGTCATCAGTTGTTGGAGAACTATTATTGATATCTTTTCATAGGGCCCAAAGTAAACTGCTCGTAAAATATAATTTCATCTTTCAAATGACCATACATGTACATCTTTCAATGCTTTCTGCAAAGTTAGAGCATTATCAGCATTATCATCAAGATTTTTTACAGTACATCAAATCTATCATACTTTTGTCATTATAGATGAAGAGATCATGGTGGATGTGGGTCGTCAATTCTGCACTACAGAGAACAGACAGATAACAAGAGCAGATGTTGCGAGGTTTATGCTGCAGAAAGTCAGCACCGAAGACCTCTACAAGAAAGAAATCGCCATTGCTCTCAAAAGTTAAGGTGGAATTAATCCCAGACATGACTGTGCTATCAGTGGTTGAAGAAAAATTCAATGATTAATCGTGAAAATTTGAGCAAAATTTGAAGATCGCCGCTCATGGGCCCCTTGATTTGGAAACATACAGGCTCAAAATGGCTGCCAACATGGAGAACTCACCATTCACTCTGTACACAGAATATTTTTGTTAAATACAAAAGTATACTATGGACTTCTGCAAGCATTCCAGAAAGAACGGTGGTTATTCCTCAATTGAAATATGACATTGATCCATTTTTAATCAATTTTTGTTCATTGTCAATGAGGAGTTCTCAATGTATGACATCACAGATTATGCCAAAGTTGCCAATTCAAGGATGCTCACTAGTGGTAGAAATGCAATCTCTGAAAGATCATAACTTTTGAACCGATTTTACTCAAATTTTCAGTTTGTTCATCTTACAACTGGTTTACGATCCGATTTTTTAAGAAAGGGTAATTGAATCTCTCAGAAGTATTTGAACACATAGAAAATATTTAATTGAGATTCTGAATATTCATATGAATAGTAAAATCAAGAAAATTGCATTTATTAAGCTGATAAATGCATTGAAATTATATTTTTGGTATTCTTATGAGTTTTCAGAAGAAGAACCAGGTAGGTTTTATTTGGCAAATTGCCCATGTAATCATAGGAGTGATATATAGCATTTCCCCAATTAACATCACCTGGGTTGAGTGCAGCCCAGTGTTGATAAATTTCTTGCTGAAGGAACTACAAAGTACAAGTCAGAACCACTACACCAGGATGCTATTACAATTTATTTCCCGATTTGGATCCTAAGCTTATCGTTAGGTGTGCGTTTTCCTTATGATGTTTAACTTCCGTATGTTCGCATATCAGGAGACGTCTGACAAACTCTTTTTCCTTCTGTTAGGCTGATATCGGCATTTTTTTTTTGCCTTTAAAGGGAAACCAACCCCTGAGATTATCGTGCTCTCATTGAATGAAGAAAAATCAGATGAACGAACTGGGAAAATTTGAGCAAAATCAGACGACCCATTCAAAAGTTATGACTTTTCAAAGTCACAGAGATATGACGATCCCTACTGCTCATGGGGATCCGTGCGATCGGCAATTTCGACGGAACCCATGACGTCATGTCGGACAACTCCTCATTCACTCTGTATACAATTTTTCACATTTTCTCCCTTTTTTCGGAAAAGACAACAATTTCGATTGGGGTATAGCATTTCTGTATTGATTCTGCATGTATTTTGAGAAGAATGATGTTCAAACCTTACTCTAAATTTTACATTAATCCATTTAAAAAAATTCTATGTACAAAGTGAATGAGAAGTTGTCCGACATGACGTCACAGATTCCATCGAATTTGCCGATCGCACTGATCCCCATCAGCGATAGGGATCGTCATATCTCAGTGACTTTGAAAATTCATAACTTTTGAACGGGTTGTTCGATTTTGCTCAAATTTTCACAGTTTGTTCAGCTGATTTTTCTTCATTCAATGAGAGCACGATACTTCCAAAGGCTGGTTCCCCTTTAACTACTGAATTCATTAACTCCCTAGATTTTGGGTAGTCTCAAGTTCTCAAGTGCATAGTTCAGATTCTGTAGTCAATGACTAGTATTATGGCTCTTAAAGGCGGGGCGACATGACATTCAGAGGGCATGGCCTGGCCGTGGCTATTTTTATTACGAAGATTGGCAAACAGAAAAATGACGGCATTTTTAAACTGGAATAGCGAGTGAGCAAGTTATATTTCGCTAGCTCGCAGCTCGGCTATGGCATACGTATGAGTTTCGCACATTATTAGAAAAATTGAAGCTGAAGAGGGGAGGAATCAAAGATACACGCGAAGACAACACGGATCGGAAATTTGTACGAAGTGTTACAAGTGTCTGAGCTTGGCAAGGTACGTAAGCGAGGAAATCTTTAGATATCATTGTTGCTAAAACGCAACACGCCGTATGTGAGCGCTCGCAATAGGAAGTCATGTCGATTATGACGCCCTGACTTTAAAGAGAGATGCAATGCAGTGTGGCATGAAGTCAAATATTACATACTCTGTATCACCCTCTGCATGTGCACACACCAAAAGCAAATAGTCTGTGCCTGCAGACTAGATTTTTGGCAGGGACTGCCGGATTCCAGTAGGCAATGTGTTAACAGAAATTATGAAAATTATGATGATAATACACATGGAGTGATCAAAGTGAGAGCAATTTTGTAAAGTGTATCATTCCTCAGGAGAAATTATTGACAATCTATATTGTGATGGATATAATCATTGATTATTATTATCGAGTATTTAGTTGTTATTGTTATATCTATCCGCAATCCCCCATCTAGCCTTGAAAATTATTGACAATCCATATTGTTATGAATATGATCTTTTATCAAGAGTACATGTATTTATATTTATCCGTAATGCTCCACCTATTTCATTGCTTAAAACTTTCTCTCCCTTTGTTTTGTTCTCTTTTTCAATATGTGATAATTCATCCGTATTTTCACGAAGTGACGGGAGCCAAAGGGCATTGTTGCACAAAGACAAAGAAATCCTGACATAGCACCATTTCAATGGACATCCTATTGAACAATGTGTTAATTCAATAGAAGGACACGTTTCAATGGATTTGTAACTCATTTCGTGTAACAGTATCCTCTGGCTCCCGTCACTTCGTGAAAACACGAACGAATTATATTGTGCTGGAAAAGGTAGAAAACTTCTCTCTTGCCATTATATAAATAACTATGCTGAAACGAGTATATAATAATCTAAAAAAGAACATAGTTCTAAACTTGTTATTTAATATTTCTCGGTTGACAATCTCTATTTATTTTCATTTTAGAGAAATCTTAGCAGCAATATTGTACTATAGGCTGATCTTGTTATACTGGTATATTAGGGTGTGTTGCTAAAATGTTATTGAAAAGTTGCAGTTGATCGGCAGGTGCCAACGTAATTATTGTGCTATGGGGGTCTTGCAAGGAGAAACTGAATTGCAGTTGAATTTTAGCTGCAATTGCAGTTTTTCAATTTGCAATTGATTTGCAGTTGATTTGCACACACTTTCTAGCAACACCCACTAAGTTGTGTATACATCAAGAGGCTCAATCAGATTCAGTAGAACATGTATAATGAAAACTCGGTATAAAAAAATCTGATATGACAAAATATCTGCTATAAAGAGATACAAAATCTGGTCCCAGCTCTTGATTTAACTCATCGTCTTTTAATTCTGCTATAAAGAGATTACTGCTATAACAAGGTATTTTTGATGGTCCCAAGCACCTCGTTATACTGATTTCCCACTGTAACTGTATCTGGATAGCTTTCTTTCCTTCTTTATTTATTCATGTATTTATTTATTGATCAATATTTTAGCAGGATGCCCTCACAACAATATGTTGGTATCACGAGGGGTCCTACATTATACAAAGTACCCGAACATATACAATAACAAAACTCCGTAATTTAAATAGTACATCAGTCAAAACATAAACATTAAAAATTACATTAAAAACAAATATAATCTTTCCTAAATGCATAAAAATCACTGAATGAATTATGATTGGTTAATGTTAACATATAAATATATTATTCATATATATATAGTAATCAATGAATGTGCATGTAATAAATTACATATTGTTATGAGGAGGAATATTTCTCAATTCACTGTTCGTTTGCTTGAATCATATTTATGTTGATTAAATTGTGATGCTATTCATGTGCAGCTAAATCCAACTCCAGCTCCAGTTAGCTCAAGTTGAATCCAACAGTTCTTGATAAACGTTGTTGATATTTTGGGATTCAAAGTTGAAACATTTATGTGTACAATGGGAGAGCAATTCTGAAAATATATTTGTTTGTAATTCACAATGATGTCATGTAGACTGTAATGTCAGAGAGATTTAGGCCAAAAATTTGCTTTGTTGATAGACCAGGGAAAAAAATATATGATTTTATTTTTAATATTTCAGGACAATTCATCCAATTTATGAGGAATATAGGGGGTGTTGTTCAAAAGTTGCAATTGATCGCAATAAGTTGCAGTTGATGGGAATGCACCAATCAAAATCATTGCTTCATGCGCGTCTTGTTAAATGCGCGCACCACGCGCGAATGAAAATGCATGTAACAATTTGCAAAGTTGCAATTGATTTTGAGCAACACCCCATTAGAAAGGAGTGAAAAGCCAAATAACATCCATAAAATAGATTTCAGGCTCAATTTCATTTTTACAGTGATTTTTCAATTTTAATGAAAAGTAAAAAAAAAAACAGAGAGTTCAGGTCGCGCCATTTTCAGTTGAGGTCAACCAAACAATTTTTTCTTTGCCTTTATTATGAACGAAGGTTCTACTAGTTCAGATTCTGAACGGTTTCATAATTGCTCTGCCCCAGTGGTATACGAGTATGACCGGTAGATGGCGTGATCATATCTTTGTACAGAACGCCAGAATGTTGGTCTTTCGTCGTCCGTGAATTCTCGGGGTCGCGCCCTTTTTCGGACTGGCAGCAATTGAACGAAAAGAGATAGATCGGGAGGATATAGCGCTTTCAAAAAATCGTTTAGAATCTGAACTAAGGTTCTACCAGATCATGGATCAAGCATATTTATTATGATGTTGACTTATATTTCCATTAAAATATGAGTACTTTTTTGTAACTAAAATGTGCATTTTCTTTTTGCTTTGCTCGCTAAATAAGTGCATTCCTACAGATACTAAAAATGAAGGTGACGTTTTGCACCCTCAAGATATATATGCACCCTTAGGGTGGAGATCACCATATGGTGCATATTTCTACCACAACTTGTAAGGTTGCTAATGTCTTGTACTGGCAGATGCACCCCTATTGGTGCAAAATTGCACCATAATTTCTTAGTGTGTAGAAAGTTGTGATCAGTTGCAAATTAAAGGGGAACACACCCCTGGAATTATCATGGTCTCAGTGAATGGGGAAAAATCACATGAACAATCTGAAAATTTGAATAACATCGGACAATGAATCCGTTCAAAAGTTATGAATTCCAAATGATATCTTGATATATGCTTCGTAGATAAAATTTTTGTAAAATGGATTAATGTAAAACTTAGAATAAGGGTTCAACATGTTTCTTTTATTTTACAAAATAAAATGTGAAGTTCAACATACATGTATGTAATAATAAATGGAGAGTTGTCCGATATAACGTCAAAGATTCTGCCAAAGTTGCAGATCGCATAGTAATAACTTTTGAACGAATTGTCAGATTTTGCTTAGATTTTTACATTTCAATCATCTGATTATTCTTCATTTTAATGTTAAAAGCATAATGATTTGCATTTCTAACTGCAAATCGGTTGCAATTATTTTTATTGCGATTGATCGCAACTTTGAACAACCATGCGCGTGCACCCAGGATTTTGATATCCATAGTCTCAAATATTGCGCCCCGGACGGGGGCCTGAGCTAGACTGAGAATAAAAATGGAAAAGAAGGTCATCGCCTACTTAAATATCGCCACTATCGGCGAGTTTGGTGTGCTTTTAATCTTCAAATTTATCGGCCCCTAGGCTCTGACCCGGGGGCTGGCACCCTCAAAGCCAGCTCCCCCCCCCCCCCCCCCCCCCCCCCCCCCCCCCCCCCCACCCTCCTACGATGTGTGCATGACAACCTAGATGTATTTCACAGTTTGTTTCATGATGTAGATGTGGAAGATTGGTGTAATGGTTCCGTTTCATGCCTTTGAAGAACAGGATAGAGTTATTAGTCCTACCCATGGCAATAATTACCTTCTACAAGAAATTCATCAACATTGTGCTCCATTCAGGTGATATGAATTGGTACCTGACTGGAATATTCATATCCTTGGAATGCCATTAATGCTGGTGTAGCCAGGCTGAATATAGGGTATGATCCTGCATTTATTATTAACACGATATAAACTATTTCCGTGAAATTAAGTCAAACGCTATTTCAATGGTCCTTTTTAATGCTATTTAAATCGGAACTAGCTTGTGATTGTTGTGTCCGCACAGTTAAATAAACGACGTATGGATCTATCATCTATGACCCACTTTATTTTACTGAAATAGTTTATATCGTGTTTGTAGAACGCTAACAGACTTCTGCTCGATTAGGTGCTATGTATTATGCATATTATGCATATTATTGTTGTTATTAGTATTAGTGACACAAGTGATAGTTTTCTTATTGTTCTATTTACTTCAATTTTGTTATCTCTTCTTCTGATTTGTTTTCTGCCTTTTTATCAAAGTAAAAACCAGCTTTACAATATACACAATATTTGCACATTTCCCACTCTCTTCAGGAGCATCCCAACGAAGTTACCTTGAGTTGCCCAATGCTGTTTGACGCCCCCCCCCCCAAAAAAAAAAAATAATAATAATAATAATAAAAATAAAAAATAAATAAATAAATAAAATAAAAAAATTGGGTCGACGACAGCACACTGTGGATGAATTTCTTGCTAAGAAATTAACGTCATTGGCGAGTTTCAAATCTCTCGAGACGTTCTGGGTAAAAGGCGACAGGTAGAGCCACTACACTACGTCGCCTGAAAAATAAAGGGCAAGTTGTACAAAATGGTCTTATAGCTATCCTCTTCTTGCTTAGACGTCTCACCTTTTTGTGCCAACCTCATAACATAGACGTATCAACGTTTGTGTCTATTTTACGAGGATGGCACGAACAAGATAGACGTCTTAGCAAGAAAAGCTAAGACCATTTCGCGCAATTGGCCCCAGGATAGATCACTGGTATTTCCAACGAAATCGGCCCTCAAATGATAAGAAATTTAAAATATCTGTTATTTGCTAGTGTTTTAAGAAATCTGTCAAGCAAAATTAATTAAGCATCGCGGCCATGAACTTCGAGATTTCATGTACTTTATTAAAGTCTTGTTAATTTTTGCCACAACCTTTATTGCTATTATAATTAGCGTTCGACTTTGTCCCTTGATACTAATCTATATGAGTGGTTATAGCACTGAATTTCATCATTACTGTATTTGCATTGTCTATCCAATTAGTCTTCAGGCCCAGACCCTCTGTATATATATTTAGATTCAATTACACCTTTGCGTTTCATCAAACGTCTTCAAGATTCAAGATTAATTCTATTTAACTCTTCCAAACATTCATGAAATTTAAAAGACGCTCCGTGAACACGAAAATACATTTAGAAAGACGCTTAGCCGACGTTAACGCGTGCGTAGGTCGAACGACAGCCGAACGCACCACGTGGATCCAGACTTCCCACAATAACTTCTTTGGTCACAGAGAAATTTAGGTCCTTCTAAATGCTGGAGGGTGCCAAAGAGCGCCAAAAAGTTACTTTTTGGCAGTCCTCGGCGCTCTCCGGCACTATTCGGCTTTTGGCATGACGGTTGGAGAGTCTTCGGCAGACGATGGCTCGAAACGCAAGAGTGTAATGGAGTCTTTACTAATTATAGGGCCTCCACATTGTATTCGAAAAAGCCCCATTTTATAGATTGATCGATATTGGATGCACCAGTATAAAGGCTGGCTTACACCTTTGTGTTTGTAATCAACGTAAGCCGATCGTTCATGACGCTGCTTCAACGTAGAACAAAGACGTCTGCCTGACTGCAAAGGCTTGCTGTCGACGTATCACACGCGTATATAGCGTCGTGCCTCCGTATTTATACATTCTTGGAGCGCCATGAGCGCTGGACAGACGTTGGCCATACACGCAAATGTGTGAGTCGGCCTTAAGGTAGCTTCGGCTGAATTATTGTGCATTAAACCGTGAGAAGATTAAACCATGGAACCGAAAATTCAGAAAGCCTTGTTATTCAGATGCAACGACTTACACGGTCTGCACGATATAGGCTACTACTAGTCGCGGCAATATAAACACTAATATGACTCTGCAATAAGCCATATTACATCTTAACTATATATTTACAGTTTGCAATGAACAAGGATAATATATTGTGGTTATATGCCAGCTAGCGAGGAACCAACAGAGTGAGTTAATTGTACGGTGAAAAATATAAATAATCGCCATGAAATTTGTTGTTTTGGGCGCAACTGGTGGCTCTGGTTTGGCGATTGTAAAGCAATCGTTGGAAAGAGGGCATGAAGTGATAGCCATCGTGAGGAATGCTGAAAAATTGAAGGATATTCAACACGAAAATTTCAAGGTCAGTATTAAGTGTTGTCTAAATATTTTACCAGAGTTTCGGTTGCTTTATCTGTACTTTGTTTGTATGGTGTGCAAGCTGTCCAATTGTCTTTATCGCTTGTTTGGTTGTCTCAGAAATGATTACAGGAAAATGGAAACTCAGCATTACGAGGTACTTTGGACCATCAATAAAACGTTATAGCATGGTTAAAAGAGTAATAAATTTTAAAGAGCTTTTAAATAACCAAACTATACGGGGGCCTGTAACATAAAAAGATGCAATTAATTATGCAATAATTGTATCTCTTTGGTACACATTTTGCAAAAGACTTGCAATTAATATTTATTGTAAGTTTAATTGCATCTTTTATGTTACAAGCCCCAGGAATATTTTGATATCGAGATTCCACTGTATGTTTAAAAAAAATTCCAATATATTTAACTTGAAATTTCTGAATACTTCGAAATATTCGAGCCTTATCGCTTGTCTAGTAACCTAGTGATCGCGGGTTCGAATCTCGCTTGGGTGTTGTTATTTAATCCACAGTATTCAAACATTCTATCACACAGCAGAAGCATGTGTAACACAAGTATGGGTCGCACAGTGGCGAGACAAATGGATAACATTTCTTTGTATCTGAAAAAGGAATTGTCAGGATTCGAAGGTTCTTTTCATTACGTCTTCATCTAATCCGTGTGAATAATGACCATAAACTATGTATATATTACGCAAGACCCGGTGCCCATTTCAGTACGGTTCATGAAGGGAATATCAAACAGGGGGGGGGTGTCCTGCATGGGTTCCCCCCCCCCCCCCCCCCCCCCCCCCCCCCCCCTCCATGAATGTGACTTAATGGCGTCAATTTCCTTCAGGGAAAAAAAATCATCTACCTGGCTGCACTCAACCCAGCTGAGGTAAATGTGTACCTGACAGGAATAATACTTCCCCCCCCCCCCATTGAGCGGGGCTGCATGACAAGCACCAAATTTGGCGCACCCCCTCCCCTTTCAGTGAATTTGGTGCCCTTTCAACAACCATCAAATTTTGGCACCCCCCCCCCATAGCTCTGACCCCCTCACGGTGCGCACATGAAGTCCAATTTTCTTTTTCAAGTTGCCATAGGAGATGTATTCTCATCCGAGAGTCTTCAGCCTCACTTTGAAGGATGTGATGCGATGATATATTCTCTTGCCTGGGATCGCCATCCCTCATCCACAGTACGACCATCCCTCTGCCACTCTGTTTGGTTGTTCCATTCATCATATTTTTTAACGGTTTTTTTTTCATATCTTAATGTGTCCCCCCCCCCCCCCCCCCCCCCCCCCTCCTCTCCCC
>BQKZ01001763.1:56973-74191 GCA_036244855.1 Temnopleurus reevesii
GTCATCTTGATGTCACTAAAGAGTTGATCATTAAAGGAGCTGACGTGAATCTTGGCAAGAATGATGGATGGACTCCATTACACAGTGCTGCTCAGAATGGTCATCTTGATGTCACTAAAGAGTTGATCATTAAAGGAGCTGACGTGAATCTTGGCAAGAATGCTGGTTGGACTCCATTACACATGGCTGCTCATGAGGGTCATCTTGATGTCACTAGAAAGTTGATCAGTCAAGGATCTGATGTGAATAAGGAAGACAATGACGGATGGACTCCGTTACACATGGCATCTCAGAATGGTCATCTTGATGTTACGAAAGAGTTAATCAGTCAAGGGGCTGAGGTGAATAAGGGAGACGATGAAGGATGGACTGCATTACACGTGGCATCGGGGAAAGGTAATCTTGATGTCACTAAGAAGCTTATTAGGAATGGAGCTGAGGTGAATCAAGGCGATGATGATGGATGGACTCCATTACACATGGCTGCGGTGAATGGTCATCTTGATGTCGTCGACTATTTAGTCAGTAAAGAGGCTAATGTAAATGGTAACAGCATATACGGGCATAATCCGTTACGATTTGCTGCGGAGAATGGTTATATTGATGTTACTAAACATTTGATCATTCATGGTGCTGACATCAATGCAGTTGATAACCGGGGGTATACTGCATTGGATATCGCTGCCGTCAACGGCCGTGCATTTGTTTCCACCTTTCTGCTTGATATCCAACCGGCCATCACGTTAACCCACGAGATATTCTTCTCCGAGATACACATTTGTTCAGAGAGAGGAGACCTGGAGGCAGTCAAGGATCTGGTCAGTCATGGTGCAGACGTGAATAAAGCAGGGGCATTTGGTTGGACACCATCCCACATCGCCGCAAAAAATGGTCACCTAGATATCACGAAGTATTTCCTAGGTCAAGGAATACCGGTAGATGCATGCGATTCGTTTGGTCGAACAGCTATGCATCATGCTGCAAAGAATGGACACATTGATGTCCTTAATCATCTGATCGATGAAGGCGCTGATGTTAGTCTCACAGATATACTAGGATATAATGCATTACAACATGCTTCTAGTACTAGTAGTGAAAATGTTGATATGGTAGAACGTTTGATCACACATGGGCTTGGTGTTAATGCAGAAGAATTAGATGGATGCACACCGTTGCATCATGCCTCATCATGTGGAAACCTTACTACTGCACAGTGTCTTGTCAAACATGGAGCCAAAATCAATAAGAGATCCATTAGTGATGGAGTCATACTACGCTTTAATGCGCAGTATGGATTCTTTGATGTTCCACAAATCATGCAAAGCAAAATGTGTTATGAAAATCAAGAAACTATCGACACACTATCTGTCTATAAGGTTACGGTAAAACGCCCTCCGGTGGAAGAAAGAAAGTATCGCAATAATCGAGAACACAAGAATGTGACCAGGAAGACAATCAACGGGATGGTTTCTATCCATAGGCCTCTAGAATTCTGTGAACTTGATTACGACGAATACATCCGAACTAAAACCGGGCGTGTGGTAGGATGTACACCACTGGAGTTTGCGGTAGATAATGGCCATACAGGCATCACAAAATATCTCATCAGCCAAGGAGCTGATTTTAAAGAGTGCAACGCAGTTGGTTGGAGCTTTCTCCACTTTGCTGCTCAGAAGGGCCACCATCATATCACCGAATATCTGCTGAGTCAAGGAGCTGAAGTCGACAAGTGCAGTATCAATGACATCACCCCTCTACACGTTGCTGCATTTGCTGGTTATGATCAAGTCACAGAGCTTCTAGTGAGAGGAGGAGCAGATATCAACAGAGTCACAAGGGACAGATGCTCTTCTGCCTTGCACCTTGCCACACAGAACGGTCATCTGGCTGTCATTACGTCTTTAATCAATCATGGCGCCAACGTGAATACGGAAGACAGTAACGGCTGGACACCCTTACATATTGCTTCACAGAATGGTCACGCTGATATCATCATGTTTCTTCTCCGCCAGCATGCCGCTGTCAATATGGTCACGAAGAACGGATCATCTGCATTGCATCTAGCTGCTGTGAATGGCCATGTAGATGTAACAAGATGTTTGGTAGAATGCAGGGCTGACGTGAATGAAACTAAACCTGGCGGTTGGTCAGCCTTGCATATGGCTGCAGGAGAAGGCCACATTGATGTCACAAAGTACCTGTTGACCCAGAAACTAGAAGTAGAATCTCTTGCTGAAGATGACTACACACCCTTGCATCTTGCTGCTGAGAATGGTCATCGTGAAATCGTAGAGGGCATGCTTGAACATGGAGCACGGATAGATGTACGGAACTCAAATGGACAAACACCTCTTCATCTCTCAGTGGACAAAGGACATTCCAGCATTACGGCTGTTCTGGCAGATGCCTCAAAGGTATGTAACATATTCTTCGTAATACCACATAGAATATAGCAAGAATGAGCGATTGTACAGATGCTCACTGAGGAGCACAAAGATAACCAAAATGTTTAGACAAAGTGATATTTTATTTGTTAATGATGTTTGAATTCATCCTTTTCTTTCAATGAATACTTTTACAGTTAGATAATATTTGCAAATATTTATCTAACTTACATTGCTCTTTGTTGTAAAACGCATACTCTTTTTGCTACATTGCAATAGCCCTTCACGCCCAATTGCAACATCGATACAAAGAAGCTTTACAACATATTTTGTGGAAAATTCAATATAATGAAGTGCTTGGGATCATCAAAAATACCTTATTATATCATTAATTTCTTAATAGCAGAGTTTATATAAAATAAAAGAATAAACAAACAAACAAATAAGAAGTCATGAAGAGCTCGGACCAGATTTTGTTTACCTCTTTATATCATCTATCTCGTTATGTCATATCTTCTTATAACGAGTTTCCACTGTATCTCTGAAAATCCCATTTAAATAATCTTTATACGTAGGCTCAAGGTTGTCTTGATATGAGAGACGAAGATGGACTCACACCTCTTCACCTCGCTACTCAACATGGACACATTCAAGATGTCAAGACATTGGTTTCTCGTGGAGCAAACCTGAACATCCGGTCGAACGATGGAAAGACTTGCCTACACGAAGCCGTCATATTATCTGCAGGCGAGGGAAATAGTGTCGCGGAAGCTACCACGCACCAAGAGGTACAAAAAGCCATTGTAATCAAAAGACTAATTTGAAAATTGCACTCTTATATCGGTTCTTTTGTGATAGGGTTTGTTGCAACATATGAAAAGTTTCATTAGTTAAACACAAGAGCGTAACATTCATTTTCCACCAATTTTGGAGTTTCGACTCCCATTCATTCCGTATACGCTTTCGTACTTTATAATCCCTTAGGCTAACTTTGACAAAGATGTTCATGAGAAGGGCTTGTTTGTGTGCACATGATTAATAGGGACACGTGTGTTCCTATAGTTACCACTTTTCTATTATGTTCGCTTATTTATTTGTATTTATTTATTTGAGTTTTCTTTAAAAGACAGGATGGTTTCGTTCAAGCTGCATGGTCTGCTTTTCAAGAGACCCATGTGAAAACATAAAGTACAAATACATAACATAACACATCATCAGTCGATAAAATAGTGTGTAGAGCGTCCCGATGAGTAGTGAGATCCTGCACCAAGCACTGTTAGTGCTTGGTGAACACGACGCGTTTTCCAGCGTTGGCGGGTCGTTGGACGTCATTGTGTCAGACGGTTTAGCCCGTTGAGTTGAGCGTTTTCTTGACATTTCACCACCACGTTGTTTCCAAAGAATTAAAATTTATGTTCTGATAACCGTAGCAAGAGATAAGAATTCATCAAGTTACACGAATATTTTCTGGGACATTCACAAGTATGATGTATTGTAGAGCAGGAGAGGAATTAGACACGTAAAAGATATGACTAGATGATGAATTATTATTAACAATCTAGATGTCTATACTTGACCTGTTATATGAAAGTTGGTGTTGGTTTTTAACATTTGAAATGTAATCTAAACGTCATTTGTATACTTAACAGCTCTCGAATGATCCTGAGACGAATGACCATTCTCCATCAGAAACGCTCGTTCGTTACCTACTTGAAAATGGCGCGAAGCTGGACCATCGGGATGATAGAGAAATGTTACCAATCCATTATGCCACCAAGGATATCATACGACGGATGATAATTTCAAGGTTTACTTCCATAAATTTCATTATTTAGGCTTTGTGTCCTTTAATGTACGTGTACTGCTGTGCGCCATTTTAGCAATAGACGAATAAGAACATATGTTATGATAACAATGACAATACAAATAATCATAAAATATGATAATGATGATAAAGTGCTTGTCACCTCTTCATGAGAAGTCTCGATATACAATATCGATATATGAATGTGAATAAATTCCCAATACATTGGTGATATGTTACCTGGTACTTCAAAAGATTACGACCTATAATTCTGAAACATTTTAGATATATCTTAGAGTTTATATGTACTTGTTATATGTACCCATTAAGATAGGAAACGGGGATATGTCCTACAAAATGCTATTTTAACGTTTTTAACTTTAGTTTTACTATTCTATTTTTGATAAACAGGCTGCTGTCTGAAGATAGGATCAGAGTCAATCGAGGTAAATATCATAAAGAGAAAGTATTTCTTTCTTACTCAAGTCTCTTTCTTTGTGTATTGGTCTTTCATTACTATGATAAACTCTGCTGCGCTCCGAATTTCAAACAATTTTACTCATTTTGTTTTTTCTTTTGAAGATGAGGAATTTCTTAGTGATACAGTGCCTGTTTCTGTTAGCTCTTTTGGAAAGGTCATAGAGCTTAAAGACCATGGTATATCGATGTCCATTCCCCCTGACGCCCTACCTGGAAACAACCAACGCAAGATCACATTATCCCTTGCACGAGATCTTCCTAACATGGATCTTCACGATGACGAATCAATGGCTTGCTACGGGATCAGTTGTGACCCTCCAAACCTGATCTTCGAACAGTCTGTAAAGATCAGGATACCCCACTGCACTTTCATCATGAACCCGGAACACGTCATTCCAGACATTGTTTCAAAAAGTTTGGACGTCAGAAAGGGTAAATTATTTTTAAATGTTTAGTGTAAATGATTACTATGTGTTTATATATTTGACAGTGAATCAGAAAATCAACGAGGACAAACTATTTCTTTTAAAGATGTAAACATGAAAATTTATAAACCACTTAACGAACGTAATAAGACACAAGTTTATGATCGTTTCCTTAGATGTTTTTGTGCACTACTAACAAAAAAAGTTGTTTTTCAAAAATAAATTTTCCAGGGTACCCAGGGTACTTCCAAAAAGCTCTAAAGTCATTTAAGTGAAGATGTGTCATACAAATTTAGCATTTGAGAAATAACATAAGCATTTTAAAAGATTTTTAATTCAGACACAGTACATTAAATTGCGCCCTCAAATGGTAACCGTGAGGAGTGATCACAAATTGTAGTTTACGACTTACTGTACGTCTGTGCCAAATCATATCACAAACCGTCGACATTTGTGTATCAGGGAGGGCACTATGTGCCTGGTTGGGCCACAAATGTATTAAAACAACTTGGGCCTTTAGGGTTGAAAGAAGTAGTGCTCATTTAATGTACATTTGTGACAAATTCAGGACCTTAACATTCTTATTAGCTTGCATTGCAAATGAACATATGGTTTATGATTATCATCAAATTGAGAACTAAGACGAAAATTCAAACATTACACCTTTTATGTATATATCTTACCACAAGGTCTCCCAGTAGTTTGGAGAGGCAAATCCTCCTCTTCACCAAACGAAGCCCCATACTGCAGGATCTTCAGAAAGTATCTCGACCTTTACATCGATCACTGTGCTGAATGGTGGGTGCTTATTCCTCTCGAGCAAGATGTGGTGCGACACCAGCTTATGTGTACACTCTACATTCCAGATAGTATAGAGAGAGGCAAGGAAATCGAAATACATTTTCAGGTGCATGCCGACCTACCTGGATTAGACAAGGTAAGTAACCATGGTTACCATAAGCTAAGATTTTCTTACCTCCATGTTCAACAAAAAAAGTAAAAGAAGAAGGTCCTTGCATGTATCCTTTTTGTTACTACACAAAAATGAGGTCCATTGACTCCACTCCCCATCCTAAACCATAAAAGATTCAAGGGATCTCCATGAGTGAGCATGCGTACTTATGTGCACGTGCAAAATAAGATAGATCACCTTACAGTATGCGGATCACGCCATAAACCTCCTTTTTGTGGGGACGCACGAAGAATGACGTTGTGCATTCTTTGCAACAGCATGACTAAAGTTAGATATTTTTTTATCGTTTAAGTACAATTCTAGTAGCTACCAGTGATATATGCAGTGATATCAGGATTTCTTCTTTCAAAATACAGTCATGAAGAAGTGTTAAACCTATAAGCTTCGCCCGATTGTCTTTTTTTTTTTCATTTGTTTTTTTTTTCAATTTGTGAGTGCGGAAGCTGTCCAATAAAATATATAACACTCGACCACCTCGTCGCCGTCGACCACCAAATTAAAGAGATTCAAAACCAGATCTACTCTTAAAATAACTAGACTTCACGATTTATCTTCTTGTGTGCCGTTTTCCTATTTTCTCTGCTTGTCGAAGGCAAACAAATCAGCACACAAACGTAAACAAAGTGAAAAATGGTAGATTTGAAGAATGATAATGTATAGGATTGGTATATATGTATTATTTTGTTTACTTTCTCGAATCTAAAAAAAATGTAAGCATGTAAACACCTTTATTTTGCTTTAAGGAAATTGAGAAGGACGAGAGACAGATAGGTTATCGGAAGGGCCATCGAGCCGTACCTTTCTCTATCGCATCGAGATGTGGTGACATACGAGTAGCATGTCGACACGATGGAAAGACTGTTGCAAATAAGGTAAGAACTGAACTCATTATGCTCGAAGCCAGTGGGTGGGAGTGGAAGGGAATGCTCTTCCCCCTAAAGATGTGAAAGTGGAGAAAAGATCAAAATTGGTGTGCTCCATCGGTGCAAAAATCAATCCTGGCTACGCGCCTCGTAATTACAATTGGTTAAATGGTAGTGACAACATTGTACATACAACGAGGAACGTATTTGTTTGTTATATTAATATTATCATTGATTCTTTTACTTAAAGCAAGATGCTATGCAGTCCTCAGGAGATGCATACACGAGAGTAAAGTTATTAGTGACACCTAAAACTGCGCTACGTTGGCTTTGCGTCCCGATAAAATAATAGGAAAATATGATAAGAAATGACTTTGTCTTTAATCCAACAGAAGCTTCTCCTTGTTAACGTGAAATTTTGTAATTACATGTCTATGAGTCGTAAAGTTAATGGCACATCTACCATGAGTAATGTAATATTGTTGTACTAGTCATCACAATAGTTTGAAACATTTGATGATGATCTGAGAGGTGATTCTTTCGAAGGACGAGTTTATTTTTATGTACACAGAAGGAAGCTTGTAGAGCTGTTAACAGAATTAATAAATTCAAAACACGAAACAATCATTACGTTCATTTTTTTTCGAGATTCATGAAATTAGCATAATAAACGGCTGTTCGAGGAATGTTAACGCCGTATTATGTTCCATATTCAGGAAAGGTCAGTGGCCTTTCAATAATGTGTCCTATTAAGTCATCATGATTCAATCCATTCTGTAAAAATCTGAAATCTTGTCAAATGTAGTTTTTTCTGCCATTCCCTACAAGCTACTGTCTCTGACGGATATTCGAAATGATATGAGACAAAATACACCAATATCAGTTACCCCTGGCGAAGATGACTTCGAAATCACCATCTCACAAGCCGGAAGAGACCGAAGAGTTTGTCTTTCTATGGTGTTCATGATTAAATGCACAGGTTTGGATTGATTTTTGTTTTTTAACAAAATTAGTTCCAGAAATTTCAGACAGTTTGATCGGCCCCCATGTTGACCTTTTAAATTCGTTATTTTTAGGCACCATATTATTTTGATATGCAAATAATCCCGCGTACGTCCGTGTGCAGGTACTCAGGTAAACAATTTAGGAAACCCACAGAATGTCGTTTTATATGAATGCCACGCACGTTTGCGACTATTAAAACAGCATGATTGGCCTCGACGTTGACCTAAATGTCTACATTTCGTGTCCTTTATGAAAAGTTTGTATTTATAATTCTTAGACAGACACATAATTACATAAACACTCGAAAGATCGTGTTTCCAATTTGTAAGCCTATGAAAACGTGTTTTTTTTTTTCGTTTTTTTTTTTTGGCGAGAGTAATCAGACTTTCCATTCCTTTGAAAGTTTGATCACGACCGAATCCTTTTGCAATCTACATTTTGATTGTACGACCTTAATTAGATTACTTTGGAATCCAGTGATACAATTTTGAGAGCATGGCCACGATCAAATTGCTTTGGAAGTTTGTGATTCCATTTTGATAGTGTGAACACTATCGAATCACTTTGTAATTTAATGATCACATTTTGAGAGTCACGATAGAGTATGTGATTAATCTTGATAAAGATATTCACAGGTTTACAGCGAGTGCGACCACCATCGAATCACTGAGTGATAGTGACTAGTGGCCAGGTTGTTAACATCTTTTGCATCATTTCACAGTGTGAAATATCTAAAAAAAAAAAAATAAAACCAATTAGTCCAAAGAAAAATTGCTCAATAAGCAATGATAAGGTTCAATAGAATATAAAGTTACAAAAATAGTTCTTGTTAGAGGATATTTTTAGTAGATACATCGAGTTGTGTCATTACAAATGTGTGCTTCACTTGACTTAATCCAAGTCTGATTGTCCTTTAAATGCGCAAACTGTTGACATTGTTCATTGCCTGGAGAACCTTTTTTATTTCATTATTTATAGATGACTTACAAAGATGCATTGAGAATGACGAGACCACGTTTGTCAGGTGAGTACAGTAACCTGTTGTCTTTTTTTAGATTGAAGAGAGTTTAACAGTTGTCTTACCATGTGAAAACGTAGGTCTAGAATTAAATCAACGTTCATCCGATCATTGATTTTGATGTTCAATCACAGAAGCATCGACCACAGCGCATCTTCAGATCTTGAGATGTATCACATTGCTGAAGAATTGTCAGTGGATCAGTACTATAACTTGGCAGTGGCACTCGGCTTCAGTATCCAGCAGCTACTGGCTATAGAACACCATAGCTTTATGGACAGACAGAAGGCTGCTTATCAAATCTTCATACGATGGAGGAATGCTCAGGAATCGGATAAAGACGCGAAAGAGATTCTTCTTTCAATCAAGAAGTCTATTGAAACATCTGATGTGGAAATTGATCTCGCAAGTATGTTCTGTGGCACAATCTTAATACATTGCATTGTGAAACAAAGGAATCAGACCGCTAACCCAGCTGAAATCTACCCATGTCTTTACGGAAACGCCTCTAATGTCCTTTGCTTTTACCGACTATATTGTTTCGGCGATTCAACTCACAAATACTTTATTCATAGGGAAATATTTTGCTCCGACCTTGATACAATTATTAATAATATTTCAGATCAATGATTGTTCTCATTAAACTTATGTTTCATTAACAGTACTGTATTTGTTTATCTCAATTATATTATATCAAGATCAGGAATTTAGAACTTGCTGAAGAACTTTCAGTGGATCAGTATTATAACTTTTCTAAATCATATTCACTGTCCTTTTTTCTATGTACGGCGACTTTTGCGAATACGTCATGTTCCATCAGATGTTGACACGTTCGGGTAAGTCTCCGTTTTAGCCTTACCCAATTTTTAGGACCATTTACACTTCCGACTGAAGATAATTCGGTGTACCGTTAATCGTTCTCCCCATTATTCACTTGCGAGTGAAACCTTCAAGCAATATATGCCCCAATATTTTATTTCATTATTATTGTTGTTGGGAAAGCTGAACGGGTGTGGTAGTACAAAAAGTGAATTCATACGATTCATATTAGAAAAGGGTAATTTTATATGTTCGAAACATCTTTAACAAGGGTCATTGGCTGTGAACTAAAAGAAGAGTATCGCTCTCACAGCAAATAAACGAGAGCTAATGAACCTTTTTCAGATTGTAATGATGTATCTGTTGAATTTTATTTACAGATCTCTGATCAGTCACAGGCTCTAATAAACGAATCAGTGAAATAATATTATTGAACTAAAAGCAAAGGTCAGAGCTTTAAATTACGATTAACAAAAATTCTAAAGAATGTTGCGAATGGTCATTTTACAGAGACATTCCTGATAGTATACTGATAACTCTGGCGGAGCAACTCAATACAGACAAGTTCTTCGAACTTGGAGAGAAGCTGGGGCTTAGCCGAATAGAACTGGAGCACATAAAACATCGGACTCTTTCCAATTGCAAAGACGCGAGTATTCAAATGCTGAGCAAGTGGAAGGCTTCTCAGAAATCAGGGTCTGGAGTAATCCAGATTCTGAAACGAGTCTGGGAATCTGTCCAAGATGTGCCCGTTCAAGATACAACTGAAGGTATTTGTTTTTGCCAATCTGATTACATGGTGCTGTATTGTTTTAAGTAGAAACTGTTGCGATGTTGGTAATAATTGTATTTGTCTAAGCTCGTCCATATCGTAAATTTTGGCATGACATACAAGACTAAAAACTAAAACAACAGTTCTGCGTTTTATTTCTAGTAGATCAGATTGTCTATAAAGTTTGACGACTTACTAAATCAAAGTACCATCACTTCTTCACAAAATTATAGTCTGTAAAGAGGTAGAAAATAGTAATATGGCTACACAAGATTCCAGAATACTAGAATACCCCAAAAGACAATCCTTCACATTTTCAATTAAACCTCCGGGTCACCTATAAAAGAATCAACCCTGTATAACCACAATTATTTCACAAGCAACGAAAAACACGATATAAAGTATTTTCGAAAAGTTAAGTCGAATGCAATTTCAATGCTCCTTTGTAATGCTATTAAATTCGATACCGGCTTGTCATTGTTGTGTCCGCACAGTTGAGTACACGGTGTTCGGACCTATTGTCTGCGTTCTCGTTAACTTTTCGAAAATAGTTTATATCGGCGTGTTGAAATCACTTTACAAACCTAAAGATCGCAGGTTCGAGTATCTGATTTTCTTTGTTCCATTTCAGATGAGTTTGAACAGGATTACGCACTACCAGATATAGAAGATGCATCGAGAACTGACGAAGTCAAGTACACACAGACGTCTAGTGACATGGAGATAATTGGAACTTTTCAGTCATGTGAGTGTTTTTTTTTTTCGACGTTGTGCGCATATATCGATGGACATTCCATATCGGCTGATTTCTTTGCGGCGTGCTTTTGGTGAAGCATACACTTTTCTTCCCATTAGAAAAGTTTAAACCAAAGGCATATACAAAACAATTGTATCTGTAGGATGGTGAGCTTTATCTCTGAAAACCGAAGCATTTATGAAGTTGACTCAGTTTTATTGACAAAGATTTTTGGGGGGACAATAACAATGCATTTTATTTGCTCCATATTGATTCGGTGATGGAAAATTGTTCAACAGAATGATTATTATCTTATATCTACGGATCGTCACTGCAGAACTTTCAAAATGCTAAATGAACAAATTTATATTGAAAATTCTTATTTTTTGTATCCAATGTTACCAGGTTACCCAATAAAATAGTTTAATAGCTACCGGTTTTATTTAACTCAAGTCGGTACTTGAATTCAAATCATTAAACTATTGATAGCACTGTTTAATACCCTCTTTTTCTCTGATTTTTCTCGCATATTCCACAATTTCAGCAAATTATAAACTTCATTTGCCTTATTATGAAAAAATCAAATCATATGTATCTAACGCATCTGAGATAGGTGCATTTACCACCCTAGGTACAAAAAAGACTTTGATTACGCAATTAATAAACTAATAAGTGAACTTCATGTTATGTTGCTTCTAAGAAAAACAATCACCGGTAAATAATCCTTTCCTATTCCCGGAATACTACACAGTCCATGGTTCTTTTTTTCAGGTGATTATGTTGGTAATGACGATGTACGTGCTCAAACAACGTTTGTGACAATGTGTGGGGGAGCACCTAGCTCGGATGAGCTTCACTGTATCATACGTCAAATCTCACGGATCTCGATGGCATTGGAAGTGGGGAAATCCCTCCCACTGAATGATGACGTCATTATTAGTCACTTTGATGTTTCCAGCGCATCGGTACTGCAGAACATAGCTCGACAGCTGCTAGATAGGGCAACCAAAGATCAATTGACACATCTCTTCCAGACATACAATGTTCAGAATACTCATGACGGTAAGACACTTAAACTTGATTCAATCAAAATTTGTAGAAATACTCTTTGCAAGAAATGTGAAGTCTCACCAATTGTCTACAATTGCCAGGTATGCGTAGTATTTTTTTATCGAATCAAACGTGTGCCTGGTAGGTAACCAAATGTCGTATGTCACCATTCTTCTTGGGTACCCATGATTTTGATTATTACCCCTTCCTTGTAATAAATGAAAAGTAGCCCCAAATGATGAAGTTGAAAGTGAAAAATTCAATGTTCTAATTATTTTTATGTTTGGCAATTTTGTCTTATCATCTACCTCCCTTTATCTAGATCACCGACTTCTGGTAACTGTAAATTTATGCACATTAGCGCTTAAGCATTGTTTAAGAAAACTACGATAACGTTTTTTTAAAAAAAATAGTCAATACTCACCCTTGATACATACCTACAGTCGAATGAGTTGTAACAATTTACTTAACATGTCAAATTGCACGTTTACTTGCAGTTAATGACCAAATATCCAAGCATATTTGTTCCAAGTCGGACTTACTGGACCTCTGCAAGCATCTGAATCTGGAACCATCTACTGTCTTACGGGCTTTGTGCAACATCCATTCACCTCCTGCCCATTCAATGAGACGTAGTGTGCTGAAGATGCTAAGAGAATGGGTGGAACGAGAAGGTGGAACTAGAGAGAGGCTACTAGAAGTAGCTCAGGCTTTCCGATTCAATGAAGCAGCGGATGAAATCGCTAAAAGTAACCAACCATTTCATATTCAAATTTTACTTTTCCTCTTACGAAACAATCATCGAATCTCCTGCAATCAATGAACTTCTATTCACTGTCATTTCCTTAAATTACCATCAACCGATTAAACGGTAATATTCATTATATATTGTTTAAAAACATAACCCAAATCCTATTAGCTATGTAAAATAAACGGTACTTATTTTCCCCCTACAAATGGGTCAGTTAACTTACTTATATGTATGCAGTAACATATTGGATGCTATTGACAACTTTATGTGGATGATTTATTCTCCTTTTTGTTCCCCTTCAGACATGAAAGAAGACCCGGGCTTGAATAATCCATTTTCACATCGGATCATAGACCACAAGGGCGGAGAGCTCGGGTTGAGCGATCTCGGTATCAGGGTTTCTATCCCCGTAGGAGCCATACCTAAAGGCATGAGATCAGTGGTCACCATCAGGGTACCAAACCAAGGGACTTCATTGATTCCTCTGAGGGAAGGAGAGGCACTCATCACACCAGTCATCGAATGTTCTCTCACACAAGAGTTGTTCAAACCTGCAACCATAGTCCTGCCTCAATGTCTTGATCAAACACAAACTGAGTCCGTAAAAGATGTTATCATGTATACCAAGACAAGACCAGGTAGGGATCAAAGCAGACGTTTCTTCTACCTTTTTCGTTGTAAGGTCCACCTCAGCGTTTATTACGTACATGTTGGCAGGCACGGTGCAATCAGTGTTTAATGCTTTACAGTAGATATCGGTGAATGCGAATGTGCAAATAAAAATAATTGTCTCCTGTAGCGGAGTTGGATGCTATGCACTTTTTGTCTAAAGAGATTTTCAGTCATTACTTGAATTCCTTTGAAGATGGACTTTGTAACAATATAAGAATTTAGTATAACATATTCATATCGCAAGAAAATCGCGATCAATTGAAAATCAACTACCAATCAATAATAAAGGGACACACCTATTTTCTTCATGCATGGTGTGACCTTCTAACAAGTTACGAAAGAAACAATGATTTTGATTGGCGGGTACCGATTAACTGCAACTTGCAATTAATTGATTGATTAATTGCAATGCATTTGTTTATACTACTCAATGCTCATCAGGTGAAAACCTTTGGAATTTCTCCGTCCTGCTAGAATTGTTCAGGCCTCATTTTGTGTGGTGAAGTATGAAAGGTGCAGCTCTTGAACAAATGATGGACACAAAATTTTGTTTTTATATACATAACTATCCTATTCATGTGAACTAGATTCGTTTTCTGAAGAAAAATAAGCATTCATTCAGTCAGACACTACCTGAAAACGACGATCCTAAAATAACGTTTTCACAATTAAGAAAATATTTCATCAAATTATGATGACATTTTTTGGAAACGTTGAATTCCCGTCTTTTTTATCCTTCTTTATACCACTTATTAGAAACGTTTGGTCGCAAAATCCTGACAGCGTCTTCTTCCGATGGTTTCAAGATTTCAAGAAACAAGATAGAATTCCTCATGAGTCATCTTCAGATCTGGGCTCTGGCATCCAATGATATCCAGAGAGTACAGTTCATATGTCAAGTTTTCCAGCCAATCGTCGTTCCCTCCCTGGAGAGACCCAGACTGTGCATTCAAATATGTCATCCATATGACAACTACGACAAGGTACGTCTCTTTGATACAGCTACAATCCCTCAAAACCTGAAGGAACATAGGTTAATATTTTTTTCACCGCTTTATTAAAGTCTATGCACACCATCAACTATTTAGGTACCCTTTAGAATCTGGCAGCTGATAACTTTTAAACGAAAACAATGCTGAATGGTATCTTAAAACTTTACATTCCTTCTGTACGACTCGTCTGTGTTGGAAAATGAAATCTAAGTCTAAATCTGTCAAATGATTTCACTCAAAACTTGTAATTTGCCCGAATGACCTTTACTTTTTTTTATCAAATTAATATCTGACTTCTTTAACAAATGTAATTTCTGAAGGTATGTACATGATATTCTTTTAAATGATGTAACGATCTCCACGAATTATTATAACATTTTTAACTATTTATGAAATTCGGCAAATGTGTGACTCATGTTTAGATCAATTTCCTGTTTGTGCGACGTAGGACCATTATAAATTTATATAAGAAAATAAACGTATGTTTTCTTGCATCATACTTACATATTGGCACATCATACTGGTATATTATATAAAAAAAATGCATTGTCCTTTGTAACCACGATTCGGGATACTAAGATTGATCAGGATGGATTGCCAGGCCCCTACAACCAAGTGGACGAAGTCGTGAAATTCTGCTTATCATCCACAACTGAGGAAGTGAGATTGTGTTGTGATGATGGAACTCAAGCAACTGAGCGAGTGGTAAGTTTGAGGTGTATATTTCAGTTTAAATTTACAATAAAACAGCGACATTGTAGAAAGAGACATACCGAAAATAGCTTTATGAAATTACACATTGTTGTGGTGTCCCCTTATATTTTATTTTGCGTTTATTGCAATTCAGTTGTTGTTCATGTCAGAGGAATGAAGTTTGGTCTGAGAATGTTAACCACCTTATTCTCGCAAGTACATCGTTAGCATTTTCAAGTCAGCCAGGCATACTTACAAACAATAAATTACGGTCATAGTAGCAATTAAAGCGATTTCTGCGAAAGCGCGCCAGTGAAGAGGGAGATTGCGATTTAATACCATTAAGCATTACCAATTGGTTAATTTTTAATTCATTCATGGGAGTAAATAATGATTACCCATTTCTTGTGCAGTTTCCAGTTAGTAGCATCCTTTCAGGACACATTTGCAGTGTGGTCTTCGAGCCTCAGTTTACGCCCACTGAGGAACTAAATGGGAATCTTGGCATTGTGTTGAAGCAGGGCAACTCAACGTTAGCAAAGAGAAAGATTACAACGACAATGGAAGGTATATACAAATAGTCTGTTTGATATCACAAATGTCATATAAATCATAAGCACAGTTTAGCTTTACTCGTTTCCGAGTTTCTTTAATGCTTGGTATTGTCTTTTAAAATGATTATGATTGTAGCGATGATGATGATGAGGATGATGATGATGATGATAATGATGGAACTGTTAATTTGTTAAGAAGTGCTTAGTTCAATGAAGATTGTCTCCATTTAAACATCTGAATAGTCGTGATAATTATATATATTTATTACATACCTTCCACGCCGATTTTCTTTTACAGTTCAATATCAGTACATATTTCTCATATAAATAATTATTATGCTAATCAATTTCGTTTCTCGTACCTTTATTCCCTTTCGTCTCTTAAGCGGAGCCGGATTACTCCCGTGATAACACGGACAAGTAAGTCTAAAAACCACAGCACGCAATGGCCCCAGTCACATAGAACCTCGAAAGCAATGCGATTCAACACAACCCTTCGTTCAGTTCACAGTTAGCTGCATCCGAAAAAAGAGTTCTGTTGAATGTGTTGCTTCCCGGTCCGTATGTGACTTTGGTCTAAGCAAAAATCGCGGCACGGCATCTGTGCAGTATCTTGGTTGTTATTGGCCAGCGCGCTCCTCCACGCAAAGGATGTTCAACATTTGGCCAATGAAAGAGTAGACATTGCATAAATACCGCACTGTGATTCCTTGTCATGTATGATATGAAGGAACTTTAACACAGCCTCTAAAATGAAATCAATTAGAATGAATTTAAATAGACGCGAGTAATTGACGATTTCTGTTATGCAGCTATTCAGACTGATAATTATATCTGCGATGCAAGGACAAGAAGGGAAGATATTATTCAATTCTCACTATCGACAATAGGCAATTTATTATAGACCCATACACTCTAAACAAGGATGAATATTTTTTTTCACAACACTCTGTACAAAAAGGTGCATGCATGGCGCTCGGTTATTTAAAAGCAAATTCGGTGTGTAGAATTTATCAATTCTACCCAACGCTGTGCGAGATTTGATCCAATATATTGCAGAATATTTTTAAATTAATAAAAAAAAACTGCTGAAACTTCTTATCCAATAATGGAGAGCTGTGGAGTAAAATGAAGTCAAAAAGGAGCTTGAGCTTTCGATCCTAGCAGAATCTTAATCATAAGCAAAATGACAAGGAAATGAAGTGAACACACAAGTATATAGAAAAA
>BQKZ01001764.1:3096-15714 GCA_036244855.1 Temnopleurus reevesii
GTTGCAGACATTATTTGAGGCAAAATGCTGCAAAAATAAATTAATTTGAGCCATTAAAAGTAAAAATATTCAAGTTTTTATGATATTTTAGTGAAAACACAATTTGCATTGACTTTGTACACAAAATCACGTTTTTGAGCAATTTTTGGGTTGACGAATTTTTTTCAAATGGGCGTGGCACGAAAACGGTACGCGCGGGCGCGGCGAATTTGGTCTCAAAAGTTGCGCGATACTTGAAAGAAAAAAGTCATGACGCGTCACGAAAATTTTTTGGCGCGTGTGGGAGATATTTGAAAAAATGTTGAGGGGGGGGCGGAATCCGCCCCCCCCGGCCTGATTAGGGTTAAGAAACGAAAGATAATAGAAAAAGTAAGGAATATGACTTCTGTTTGGTATCTCTGTGATGATGCTATTCTTATCTATAGGCAAACATTCTCTATACATTTGCAGAAAAATAAGATAAAAAAATTAAATTTGAGCAATATTGGATTATCTGTTTCCACCTGTGGTCAGCATCATTGAATTGACAACTTTAGCGTAATCATTGACGCCATCACCAGCGTAATCATTGATGCCATCATGGGGAAACTCCCACTCACTTTGTACACCAGACTTTGTCATTCCAGACTTTCCTCTTTTTCAGGAAAAGTAGACAAAATTTCATTTCTTTGATTAAATGTAATGAAGCCCCAATAAATCTGCAAGCATTTCATTAAGAATGGTGGCGATTCCCGATTTAAATTATGATAATGATCAATTTTAGATCAATTCATGTACAAAGAGAATGAGGTGTTCTCCTTGTATGACATCATAGACTATGCCAAAGCTGCCAATAGGCGGGTTTACTTATATATTCAAATTTATGTGCGTTAAACGTAGTTACGTGGTATTCCAAAGACTGGTTGATAACAATAAGACTACAATACTTGGAACCCAGTTTGCATACATTACTTGTTGCTATGTCGGGCAAGCCTCGGGCAAGCTTTGGGGTTGTCAAGAACAACCTTTGTGTTAGAGGTATGCATAAAATTTGCATCTATTAGTAAACCCGCCTATTCAAAGATGCTAGTCACAGGTAGAAATTATGAAATTGAACAGATTATACGATTTTGCCAAATTTGTCAGTTTGATCATCTTATTTTGACTAACAGTACATCAATGTCCAGGTAAAATTCCCCTAGTTAATGTGGCATGCTCTTAATTTCAATATTTTAGAACAAGGCCACTTATCTACAGTTAACATGTCATAACCTGCAGGGAAACTCCTTTGCACCACATTCTTTGTCATTTCGTCTGTGTTTTCATGAAGTGATGGGAGCCAAAGGGTATTGTTGCATGAAGGCAAAGAAATCCCGACATAGCGTCAGCGGGCATCCTATTGAACAACGTGTTACTTCTATGGGACACGTTTAAATGGATTTGTAACTCAATTTGTGAAACTATACTCTGGCTCCCGTAACTTTGTGAAAACACAGACGAGTTGATCAGTGAACATCGAGGGCCCTTTCCTGCAGCACTGTCATCAGCCAACTCTGGCAAACAGACCAGAGGATGGACACTTGCTATGTGTACTAAGCAACTGGGAAAGACATTTAAAAAGTTCAAGGAAAAGAATAGGAAAGTACATTATACTAAGTATGATATAAGAGTATGATATAACAGTTTGAGTAAATTCAAATCATTACTTCACCTTGTAAATATGATATTCTGAACTTTTTGTCCTGTAATTTCATGAGAAACAGTAACCGAGAATGATTCATTTTGAATCATCAATTTTAATCATCAATTTTTAATTTTCTCTTATTTTCCTTTCCGCCCAGCTCATCTTACCGAGAGTTGTTGTAATATACCTGATTGGATTCACAGCTCTTATATTCTATGCAACAAGGTTTCCTGAAGTATGCTGCCCAGGTGAGGTTAAGAATGAAATTAAAGCTTTCCAGTGATGCCAATCTAAGATCGGATTCTATGTCCTTTTTTGCTTAGATGATGGGCTCCAAAGTTGAGAGATGTCAGATATCATTCAGAATGTAAAAAGAACCAACATGTATCCACCTGTAAACCTACATGTATACATCTTTTTAGTCCTGTGAAGGGTATTTGAGGTCAAAGAATATAATTTGTATAAGTACATAAAACTAACCCAAAATAACTTTATCCGACATGGTATGGATTACTAGTTATGGAATTAAAAGTAAATAAAATCTTATTCACGATCGACACCAAATCTTTAGTGAGCCTCTATGCGTGGCTTCTTTATTGCTAACTCATTCTTTGTGTGCGCGTCTTGATATCTTAAATGTGTGAGTTAGGCTTCTTTCAAGTCAATTTTTATTAATCATGAGAGACGTTGAATAGTTAAAATTCAAATTCTAAACACTAAGCATGTTTTTAATGCCATGACATGTCTAGCGGAGCCTGAGTTGGTTTTGTGTATACTTCTGACTCTTAAATCATTATTTTTCTACTCAAATAAGCAGGAAAAGATAAAAGAAAAAGTGAGAAATGCAAGTTTTGGTTGGCATGTCTGGCTTTAGGGAAATAACAATTTGACTATCACTCACAATCCAGCTCTCTCATGTGCTTACTTAGTCACATGTGTGCTCACTTAGTCACATGTGTACTGACTTGCTTTCTTAATCAGTCATTCATTCGGACATACTCCAAGATCGAGTCAATAGACTCACACAGTGTTTCACACATAATCAATTCATTGATCTATTAAACGTTGAGACTCCACTCAGTTACCAATTCATTAAGTCAATTTCTTACCTAATATTTAAGCGTACATACATTTTAGAAGATTCACTGAATTTCAGAGCTAATCTATTGACATACTATCGGGTAGTTATTTTCATCATTTGAAAGATCACACAAGTATATGAGTATTATATTGATTGAACATTTAAGCGAATTAGTGGATGTGAAAGCAAACCCCATGGACAATTTCAGCTTATTTACAGATCTATTTGTCCACCTGATAATTGCTTCACTGACGCTTTAATAATGACAAAATTCAGGTTTCCAGAAAGAAGGATACAAAGGCTTATTTAATCATACATAAATGACCAACATACGCCCAGCGTAAATTTAATCTACTGTATAAGCTGAAATTTTAACCAGGATTTTATTTTTGGAAATGTCTCGACCATACATTGACTATAATTTTTATTCATTAGAATACCTTTAGACTTGTGTGAAAGGAAGTTTCAAAACATCAAAATGACATGTGTGAAAAGATCTGAAATTTGGTTTAAAATTTTGTCTGCTAAAGTATTGACTTTCAGAATATTTTACAGACCTCTTAAATAGAAATAAACAGGAAATGTGCTTGGGTGATGCTAACATATTTGCATTGATCAAGCACATGCTCAACGAATTCAGTTCTAGTGAAGCATATCCCCAACACATTCATTTTGTTCTGCTTGTTTTGATATGTTTTTATAATTCTCATTCTAATAGCATCATTATTTTGTATTTGCTATGTCTATATTGTAAAGCGCTTTGAACCTTTTTTTTAATTAAGCGCCATTCAACAGTCTTCATGACACATAACACATTTCTTCACATTCTTTGGGTATTCAGGCAATTTTTCAATGGGGAGTCTAAAATGTTAACTTATGCTCTAACTCTCATCCATGGTTATGTTTTTATTTGGTTTCTTCACAGGCAAGCTGGACTACATAGGGAGCAGTCATCAGATGTGGCATGTCTTGGTTGTCATAGCATTTCTATGGTGGCACCAAACTGGTGTTATAATGATGGAATTTGTTCATAATTCAGACCCTTGTAAGGGTGTAGCTCTAGATTCACAACTCAGCCAAGACGTCCTCCAAGAATCATGATGTCTACTGGAAAAAAATGATTTTAGGGCTTTGATCAGTATTTTTGTGAGCAGTATTTTACCATAAAGATTAGAAATTGATGTTTGTAGCATTAGTCTGATGTTTACAGGAAAGTGTCATTTTGATAGAATAGGTTCAACGCTCAGATATGTAGATTGTTTAGCTGATGAATCAAACCACGGCCATGATATTCTCATAAGAAGAGGATTTCTATATTTTGAAGTGACTTTAGGTCAAAAGATGAGTATTTTTAAGAGCAATATTGAATACCTTAAGGTCAAATTTGGACTAATGTAATTCACAAGCCATAGGTGAGTGAGATAGATCATTCCAAATTTAGACGAATTATATTTTTTGTTATGCCTCCCCCACAATAAGGTGTTGCTGGAGGCACTATGTTTTTGGGTTGTTCGTTCGTTTGTCCGTCTATGCGTGTGTCCGTCCAAAACTTGTTGCTGCGATAACTTCAGAACTGCACGAGGGATTTTGACTAAAGTTGGCTTAAGTATGTATAAGCATGTTAGGATGAACTGATTAAATTTTGGGTTCAGGGGATCAATGATCAAAGGTGACAGGACCCAAAAACTTGTAAAAAATCTCCTAAAATAGTTAGTTACCTGGATAACTTCAGAATAAGTGAACTGATTTCTGTCAAACCTAGCTCAATAATTTATATCCACAATTGGATGGACTTATTAGGTTTTGTGTTCAGGGGGTCAAAGGTCACAGGGATAAAAAAAACATTTAAAAATCACTGATAAAGCTCATTATTCCTATAACTTCAGAAGAATTACATCAATTTCTTTCAAACTTAGCTAAATTATGTATTAGCATGTAAGGAAGAAATGATGAGATATTTGGTTCATGAAGTCAAAGGTCGCAGTGCCCAAGATTTGTAAAATGTTTGTTATTTCAAATGGCATGGAACAAGCTGTAATATATTTTTGATTGCATGATGGCGGAGGCATACATTTTGACCGTGCGTGGTCGAGGATTTGTCTAGTTTTTACTATTACACCAGCATGAGCATCCATTTTTATATTTATATCATGATATCAGTTTTGTTTCATGCAGGGCAATAGTAAACATTATTAACCGTATCAGACATCTGAGCAATGTGATTTTTACACTTTAGCACCCCGTAAAAGACAGAGCGGTCCATAAATTACTTTATTGCGCTCGATCCAATGTCTATAGGATTTTGCGTGTAAAACAGCGGGCAATAAATTCACATCCAAAATACGCGGACCGCGATCTCGCGAGCAACCACTTTTAATTTTGCCATTTTGGATTTCGTGTTCGATCTAGATGTCCGATTTGGTTAATAATAACAATATGGACTATCTCTTTCGGGAGACACAACATTTATGGCCCTGAGTAGAATCGTATTCTGCCCTACTCTGACAAAAGGAAGCAACTCTGGGAAACATGTTTTGTAGTAAATCAAGAAAAAGTGTTTTCCATTTCCAATGAAATATGTGGAGTTGCTTCCTTTTGATATGTCTATATCTTGGTAACTAGGGATTATTTTACCTAAATTCTTTCACTATATTATNCGTCCGTTTGTCCGTCTATGCGTGTGTCCGTCCAAAACTTGTTACCGCGATAACTTCAGAACTGCAGGATGGATTTTAACCAAAGTTGGCTTAAGTATGTATAAGCATGTTAGGATGAACTGATTAAATTTTGGGTTCAGGGGATCAATGGTCAAAGGTGACAGGACCCCAAAACTTGTAAAAAAATCTTCTAAAATAGCTAGTTACCTGGATAACTTCAGAATAAGTGAACTGATTTCTGTTAAACCTAGCTCAATAATTATATACCCACATTTGGATGAACTTATTAGGTTTTGTGTTCAGGGGGTCAAAAGTCAAAGGTCACAGGGAGAAAAAAAACATTTAAAAATCACTGATAAAGCTCCTTATTCCTATAACTTCAGAAAAATTACATCAATTTCTTTCAAACTTAGCTAAATTATGTATTAGCATGTAAGGAAGAACTGATGAGATATTTGGTTCATGAAGTCAAATGTCGCAGTGCCGAAGATTTGTAAAATGTTTCTGATTTCAAATGGCATGGAACAAGCTGTGATATATTTTTGATTGCATGATGGCGGAGGCATACATTTTGACCGTGCGTGGTCGCGGATTTGTCTAGTTTTTACTATTACATTAGCATGAGCATCCGTTATTGTATTTATATCATGATATCAGTTTTGTTTCATGCAGGGCAATAGTAAATATTATTAACCATATCAGACATCTGAGCAATGTGATTTTTACACTTTAGCGCCCCGTAAAAGACAGAGTGGTCCATAAATTACTTTATTGCGCTCGATCAAATGTCTATGGGATTTTACGTGTAAAACAGCAGGCAATAAATTCACATCCAAAATACGCGGACCGTGATCTCGCGAGCAACCACTTTTAATTTTGCCATTGGTTTATTTCATGGATTTCGTGTTCGATCTAGATTTCGTGTTTGATCTAGATGTCCGATTTGGTTAATAATAGAGTAGAATCGTATTGCTCGAGTCTTCGACTCTGGCAATACGACTCTTCTCAGGGCCGTAAATGTTGTGTCTCCCTCAAGGCTAGTCCATATTATATATTATTAACCGTATCAGACATCTGAGCCATGTGATTTTTACACTTTATTGCCCCGTACAAGACAGAGCGGTCAATAAATTACTTTATTGCCCGCTGTCAAATGTCTATGGGATTTTGCGTGTAAAAACAGCGGGCAATAAATTCACATGCGAAATACGCGAACCGCGATCTCGCGAGCAACCACTTTTAATTTTTCCATTGGTTTACGTGCATAAATTCAGCACAGTGTTTGTGCATTGAGCTCGCGACGTGCCTTGTGAACAAACATGGAAGCGCTCAGTCCAAAGAAGTTTGCTTCGTTCGATGACAAGGAATTCGATGGGATTTTGCAAGATAGGAATGCTGAAAATACTAAGAAGGCAACTAAACAAGCAGCCAATATTCTGAAGGTATATATTGCGTAGAAAAGTCTTCAGCTTGATCTGGAAACTGTGGACAAAAAACTCTTGCCTCTATTCTTGCGAAATGGTGGTAAGAAATGCTGGTAAATTTACCCTTTTGGATTTTGTGTTCGCTCTAAATATCTGATTTGGTTAATAATAACAATATGGACTATCTCTTTCGGGAGACACAACATTTATGGCCCTGAGTAGAATCGTATTGCCCTCGTCTTTGACTCGGGCAATACGATTCTACTCAGGGCCATAAATGTTGTGTCTCCCTCAAGGCCNTGGAGTTGCTTCCTTTTGATATGTCTATATCTTGGTAACTAGGGATTATTTTACCTAAATTCTTTCACTATATTATAGAGGATACCTTAAATAATTCAAATCAAGGAAAAAGTCAATTGTGATAAAATTCAGAGTTGCTTCCTTTTGTCAGAGTAGGGCAGTATTGCCCTCGTCTTCGACTCGGGCAATACGTTTCTACTCAGGGCCGTAAATGTTGTGTCTCCCTCAAGGCTAGTCCATATTATATTATTATTGCCTGGTTCAATGCAGTGCAATTTTGATGTAGTTGACTAAATATCAGATCAGTGCAATTTGTAGCATTAGTTTGTTTACAGATGAGTGTCATTTTGAGTGAATATACTGTAGGTTCACAACTCAGACTCTTGTTAGAACCAAGAATAAGCCAAGATTTTCTCCTAAAAGATAACACTCATATTAAAGGAAAATATTTGAATTCAAGACAATTGATCAGTGTTTAAGACGATCATGAATATGATTAGATGGTGAATTTTGTAGCATTGGTTTCTTGTTAACAAAATAACTTCTTCATGATGAAATTTGCTCAAAACAACTCAAGCTTAAAATTCACTCAATGAAGATAAACTCAATCCTTTCAATAGTTGCCACCCAAAAGAAACAGAAAATTGGTGTCTGACTCCGGTAAACAAGTTCTATAAAACATTCACTAGTGAGAAAAAATAAACTAGGAATCACTTTAAAATTGTTTCTCTTCACTCATTGAAAGCAGAAGGGACAAGGAATTCGAAAGAAATTAACAACTTCATACAAGTCTTCACAATAGCTAAATGAACACAAAACAAAGTTAGCTGCCCTGTTTATTCACCATAATAGGTGTGACACCAGTTTGGCATTTCTCCACAGAATAAGAGAGAAGGAAAATGAAATTAAAATGGAAAGATGATATAAAAGCTATGATTTGAAAGAGCTTGATTGTGGTGAAGAATAATTGAAGAGAGTTGATCATTTGTCTCATGATGTGCAAACATGATGATGTTTCGGCTGCTGTATACTGCTAGCTTCACCAGGCTATATTGAGCATAGACCACGCTGCATGTGCCATCCATCAGGCTATATTGAGCATAGACCATGCTGCATGTGCCATATATTGCTGCAGGAATGAATATGACACCTCTTTGATAGTTTATCAATGAAAAAGTGCAAACTTATATTAATTTTGTAACATACCATGATAGTGTTGCAGCTACCTAATATTTGAATATGTACGTGATATGAAAATATAAATGTTTCAAGTCTGTGTTTAGTTGATCACTGTACACAGGTTTGACTGTGATCAATAGGGGAAGATGATAGTATGTTTTTAGCCAGGCAGGTATCACCTCTAGACTCGTTTAGATAACACTGTTTACAAGAAAAGATCAATTATTCAAAAATACACCTGTCTTAGCGGCCACCTAAATTGATTCCCTCCAAATGAAAATGTGTGTTGTACAACCTGTCTATAAAGGCCACCTGTCTTCAGGGGCTACTATTTCTGTTTCCCTTAGATGGCCACTACAGACAGGTTTGACTGTATTCAAAAGTACAGTCAAACCTGTTTATAAAGGCCACTCTAAAGACATAGAAAAAATGGCCATCGTAAACAAGTGACCTCCATGGGTAGGTTCTGTAACACACATTTTCATTATAAGGCAACCAATTTAGGCAGCCACTATAGACAGGTGGCCGTTAAGACAGGTTTGATTGTACTTTTCAACTTTTGAAAAAATTGTATTGAAATGACTATAAATGAATAATGAAAAACACAATTATTACCATTGCTTTTGGTATACAGGTTAGCCTCTTCAGATTGGGTGACATCAAGTACGGTGTTGATGGCTGGTGTTGGTGTTGTGGGAACACCAACACCAACCTCCAATGGCAAATTTGAAGTTTATCCATGTTGGGGTTGACCTCCTCAAAATTCTTACATATTGTATTTAGTGTTGCTTGCTGGTGTTGAATGTTGTCTGCTGAACCAAGGATTACGGTCCGTGTTGACGATTTACATGCAAGCATCCCATCTCTCAACACCAACCTCTAGGGGTTGGGAAAATTGTGACTTCAAGTTTGGTGTTGGTGTTGAAGTCATGCATTTTTATGGACTCGCGGAACAGAAGCAGTCCCACTACAACAACTCATTGACATGTCGGTGGTTAAATTCATTTTGCATAACTCCTGGAGACACCAGGAAATGAAGTTGAGTGTAATGAGATTTGATTGGAGAAGTTTCTAAAGATTCTGTCAAAATGTCAACTTGAGGACCCCATTGAAGGAGATTAATGAAACTGGAAATCCATAGCCTTCAAATAGATCATCAGATTTTTCTCAACTTTTTCTCAAGTTTTCTCTCCTTGCTCTTCTTCGCTATCTAGGCTGGTTTGCTGTTTCAAACAAGCTGAAATTTTACAGTACTATCATTTAAATCATGTTGATGAACATTTTTGTACACAACTTGTATAAGATAATGTGCATTGGTTTGAAGATTATCTGTGTGTGTATATGATAATAAAAAATAGCCTTTTTGTACAATGTTTACCTTTCAGTGTAATTTTGACTTCTCATTTGTTGCAAGGGCATTGTGCTAGCAACTTTAAGTTGTTTTGAAATTGTGTTTCAATGGCATTGTGCTAGCAACTTTAAGTTGTTTTAAAATTGTGACTATCATCCAGGGATGATTATCTTGAGTTGTTTGTAAGACGAGAGATATCACGGTAATGAATCTGCATAAACATGCTGTGAGGTGTATTCATGCATGCAAATGTTTGAACATTCATCTGTGCTGCTTTAGGATGGGTTGGTTAAAAGAGAGAACATGAGAGGGGGATGGGAGAGATCGTGAGCACATGATAGGAGATGGGGTACAAGACTAGAGAGAAGATTTTGAGTTGAAACATGAATAGGAAGGTGTACGAGAAGGGGGATCCCTTTTAAGGAGAGATTATGAGAGGGGGATGGGAGAGATCGTGAGTACAGGAGATGGGGTACAAATGAGTAGAATTCGAGTTGAAACATGTGTAAAGAGGGCGTATGAGAAAGGGGTACCCCTTTTGGTAGGAGAGATCATGAGGGAGAGGATGGGAGAGATCGTGAGCACAGGAGATTGGGGTACAAGAAAGTAGAATCTGAGTTGAAAAATATTTTAAGAGGGTGTATGAGAGGGGGCTTCCCTAAGAATTAAGATACATAAGATAAAAATGAAATAAGGAAAGGTATAAAATAAGAATTCACAAATAATCCAAATAGGGGGGGGCTGCAAAACTAGAAGAAGAGGTTTTTCCAGAGTTTTGGTCTTTCTGTTTTTTTAATCCTATTTCTACTTGTCGCAAACTTCCAAGGGAATTAGACTTTAGTACAAACAATAAGAATAAAACGATAAATTCAAATCGAGATAAAAAGCATAATTAAATGATAGGAGGCTATTAAACCGCTCTAAAATTCACTCTTCTGCTTTCTCTTCTGGCAAATCTCAACTTACATTTAAAAAAATGATTAAAATATATATATATATATATAAACAGGCGTAGATATCCAAAATTGAATGAGAAACACCTTTAAATCTAAATTCATCATCATCATCACCATCATCATCATCATCATCAATCTTGTTATAATTAATTGCGATAACAACATTGTACACTTATAGATTTCATACATAAGACAGAAGTCAATATATTTTTAGGATACTATCCCCAGGATTGTCATTAAACAATAGATCAAACTTTTAAAAGGAACAATGTGCACTTGAAAAACAAATGATTGCACTTCATAACATAAATTAGGCTGTAAGAGTCCATAAACTCCTACAGTCATAATCAAATGAAACTAAAAGTAACATAATTGCTCATGGTTGGTGAAAATTGTGAGGTGCAATACTAACGAGAGAAGTTTCTTTTTAATTTTCACTTAGGATCTGATGATGTGCAAAACTAATTACAAATGTTAAATGATTTCTTGTATGCTTTGACAATTGTCGGTGGTGTATAATAAATTAATCAATAAAATCTGGATCCATAAAATAGGTGGGTTAAGCTATAAAGGGTGTTGCTAGAAAGTTGTGATCGACTGCTATAATACATGTGCATGAAACATTGATTCGTGTAACAATAAACTCCAACTTTCTACTTAAACAGATATAAAGGAGAGTTTATCATTACCTTTTATTTATACAGAGGCAAGATATTCTACCTTTATTTGAATATTGTTGCAACGTATAGGCTATTGACCAGATGTTCCACAAACACACTACATGTGCTTATAACGCAAATAGACGGCAAGTCATCTTGGGGCTGATGTCAGAACATCAATGCAAGGTGGAAGAACTCTATAAAAGCAAAATGATTTACCTTACCTTTAAAAATCAAAAAATCAAACCAAAGTTTATATTTCAAACATGTTTCAGAAGACCAGATGCAGGACTTAATTAAACAAAAATAAGAGCAGAAATGTCCAAACTACTCCCTTCGTCGCTGCTTTAGTTTGGAATAGAATTACCCCCCCCCCCCCCCCATAACGATATCGTTCAATTTTGGCTCTTTGTGTTGTCTGATAACACTTTTAGGTTTCATGCTTTTTATTTCTTGAAAATATTTATTAGTCATCAATAATCTTGCTTTTCATTGTTCGATGTCATGTTGTTTAAAAGAAGAGTCTATACCCAAAAATTACAATTTTAAAAACAGAAGCAGAAAAAATTGGTGAGTAAAACAAAAAAAAAGTTTGAAGAAAATCGGACAAGTAATAAAAAGAAAGTTATGAATTTTTAAAGCTTTGAAAAAATGGGCAAATCACTGGAAATTTCCAGAGATGTTGTCAATTTGATGAAATCATGGGTGCACAACTAACCAGGGTTTTCATTATAAATAAGGTGGAAAATTTACCATTTTTACAGAAAGTTGCAAAGTTTGTATGAATGTAAACATGCGAATAGTGGATCTATATATCTATCATAAAGATATTCTACGGTTAAAGTTTTGAGGAAATCATATTTTTGGGGAAAAAAGTAACATTTTATGACATTGATATGAATGTAATGAATGGTCAGTTGTGCACCTATGATGTCATCAGTTGCCAATTTGTCTAAATATATAATCATTCATAACTTTCTTATTAGTTGTACAATATTTCTCAAACTTTTTTTTGTTCTGCTCATCTGATTTTTCTGCTCCTGTTGAAGAAATATTATTTTTGGGTAGACTCTCCTTTTAAGGCCTCTGTGCATGCAAAACAGCATAAACCGCTGATTAAGCTACCCTAATATACTGAAATAATACCCATGAATGAATGACTGAATTAATTACTAGTGAATGAATGGATGGATGGAGGGATTAGTTAATGAATGAATGAACAAATGATTGAAATAATGAATAAATGAATGACTATAGATGAATAAATATATAAAGTTATGAATTTTATTTATTTATTTAATTATCTATTTATTCGACTATAAGATCAGCAATCCGCTACATGAATGTG